>PVHP010019246.1:0-32125 GCA_004024765.1 Zapus hudsonius
GAACAGCTGAAGTCTGGCAGTCCTGCTGTTTTGTGAGTTGGAGTTGGAGTGTGCTGGCTGGAGGTGATGGGTTTCTCTCTCTGCTTGGATCTGTGAAAGGGGGCCAGCCTTTTTCTTCATTATTAAACTTCCCCTGGATCTGTTATTTCAATAAATACTTTCCTCCCCAAACTGTGCCTGGTTTGGAAATTCATCCCAGCAGCGTGTGGCTGACTATGACACATGGGTACTGGGGAATCTAACCCAGGCTGGCAGGCTTTGCAAGTAAGTGCCTTTAACCGCTGAGTCATCTCCCTAGCCTGACTTCTCATTCTTGATTATGCACATTAGCCTTAAAGTAGGGCTTTGTTTTAGCTCATTCGTCAGTGCTTGCCCAGAATATGTTGACATAGTTAGGCATGAGCATGATGGGGGTACTGAAGTAAGCCACGATGGCTCATAGTGACTCACAGAGTCTCACCAGGTCAGGCAGGGAGCTTGGAGGGCCACACTACTTTCATTTCCTCTTGTATATGGACTAAAACATTGTTTGGAATGCTTCATTAACTAAAATCATTTTACTTAAATTAATTCCTGAACTGTGTTATTTAAACATCTCCCCGCTTTTCCTTGTGAGCTTTTGGCTGAGAATGACTCCTCCTGTGATTTCATAATTTTGGCGACTGAAATGTATTAAAGAAATGTGCTACTTGTTGTGTTTAATATGCCTTGCTAAACTGATTGTTTAATGGCTGCAGACACATTTGACTATAAGAAAGTAATATCCTTAAGATCTGAGGCCAAAATCTTCATCTGAGAGTCTTAATTTCTTCTGAAGAAGCAGGTTTGATCCACTCCTCCCCTTGTCCCCAGCCTTCCTGGTCATGTTACCTGTTGTTCTTTGTTTTCTCCCCCCCCTCTTTCTTTGGGGGGTGGGTGAAGGCTTCAAAACAGGGTCTCACTCTAGTCTAGGCTGTCCTGGAACTCACTCTGTAGCCCAGGCTGGCCTCGACCTCACAGTGATCCCCCTGCTTCAACTTCCGGAGTATTAGGATATCCCACTATGCCCAGCCAATGTTTTTTTTTTTTTTTTTTTTTTTTTTTTTTTTTTTTTTTTTTTTTTTTTTTTTTTTTTTTTTTTTTTTTTTTTTTTTTTTTTTTTTTTTTTTTTTTTGAGTTAGGGTCTTGTTCTAGCCCAGGCTGACTTGGAATTTACTATGTAGTCTCAGGATGGCAATCCTCCTACCTCTGCCTCCAGAATGCTGGGATTAAAGACGTGTGCCACTACGACCAGCTTCCATGTTCCTTTAAGATAACAATAATAAAACTATTATAAAACATGCTGCTACAGTCATTTTCTCCTTGCTGCAACAAACATCCAACCAGAAGCAGCTGTGGAAGGAAAAGATTTATTTTGGCTTACAGACTCAAGGGGAATGTGGCATGAGCAGAGGCTGGACATCACCTCCTGGTCAACACCAGATGGACAACAGCAGCAGGAGAGTGTGCCAAACCCTGGCCAGGGGAAGCTGGCTATAACATCCATAAGCCTGTCCCCAACAACATCTCTAAGGTTTCAGTTCCCCAATTGCCATTAGCTGGGGATCAAGCATTCAGAACACAATAACTTTACGGGGTGCAACTGAATCAAACCACCACACATACCAAAAGTTAAATGAGTTATGTAAAATGAATAAAGTTGTTGAATGATTTCTTACCCTGAGACCACCCTTCCATGTCAAGACCTAGGACTTCCCTCACACTGCCCCATGTGCACCATCCTTCCAGCTTCCCTTCTTCTCACCTGCCTTGCCTGTCTGTATTATGCCGCTCACTCTGAATCTGTGAATAGTGGAATTTGGTCTTGTCAGTTTAAAAACCTTAGCTTTCAAGTCTTTCTCAGCCTGCAGGTTCCTTGCGGTGTATTTGTTGAAGAGCTCTGATCGCTGACCTGTGCTTTGGAGCTGATTGCATCCTCTGGGTGCAGGTCACGTGTCCCTCTGAATTTCCTGCACTGACAGCTGGGTCTGGAAATGTGGGTGTGTTCATTCAGGGTCAGTCCCTTGGGCAGGACTAGTGCTAGTGTTTGTGCCCCCAGCACAGGGATCTCCTGTGATTTGTGTGGCCAGGTAGGCTCTCGGCAGACCTGGCAGACCATCAAACGATCATCACAATGGATATAGTAACTTCTTTGGTTCTGTTTTTAGCTGGCAAAATTTTATAGGATGCTGTTGCTTGCTATGTAGCTACCCAGTATCATGGTTCATATGGGAAAGCAGGATAAATGCTTGATTCTGCATTTTTATTTATCCCATTTTCAGAATAAACGAGTAGGTTCTCTGTCATAGGAAAAGGAACACATTTTTTCCCTTTCATTTCACTTTGAACAAGTGGATTTGAACATACTTGACAGATTACAGTCCATTTATTTCCCAAAGTTCTGTCTTTGCCAGTGGAACCTCTTTAAGATCCTTACTCCTGAAATGACCCTGCAATCTTTGCTAGCCTCCTGGCCGCGTTTCTGGCTCGCCTTGTACAGCTCTGCTCGGACTTTGGACCAGCTGTTTCTTTCCGTGGTCCTGGTCTCAGAACGGGAAATGGTGCTCAGAAGGACTGTGGGCTCAAGTTGTGGTTATTGAAAATGTTTTTTTGTTTTGTTTTTCTTCTCAAGATATGGTCTTGCTCTAGCTCAGGCTGATCTGGAATTCACCATGTAGTCTCAGGGTGGCTTTGAACTCACAGCCATCACCCAACCTCTACCTCTTGAGTGCTGGAACTAAATGTGTGCACCACCACACCTGTCCTGAAAAATAGTTTTTAAGAAGGCTAATGACTTTAAAACCTCTGATGTTTCTCATACTATGCTGTGTAGCCCAGGCTACATTCTTTTCTTATCCTTTTTCTTTCCTTCTCCCTCCTCTCCTCATTTTAGTTCTGATTTATAATGTTTCATGTCTTCTTTTTTAACTTTATTAACAGTTTCCATAGATAAAGACAATATACCATGATCATAATCCCCCTTCCACCACCTTCCCTTCGCGGGGCCCCCCCCCCCCCCCCCCCCCCCCCCCCCCCCCCCCCCCCCCCCCCCCCCCCCCGTACCCCTCAACTGAATCCCTTCTTCTTTACGGCTAGTCTCTTCTATTTTGATGTCATCATTTTCCCTCTTATCATGCAGGTCTTGTGTAGGTAGCATTGGCCACTTTGCGCCTGGAAAACAGTATTGCAAAGCACTCCTCCCCTTCCTTGGGCTCTTGCATTCTTTCTACCACCTCTTCTGCAATGGTCCTGAGCTTGGGGGGTGTGGTAGAGATGTCACACTTAGTGCTAAACACTGCAGTAGTCATTTCCACCTGAAAAGAGAAGCTTCTCTAACCAAAGGTAAGAGTGGCACTAATATATGGGCAGAAACATAAGTGTTTTAAGGGGTTGGTTCAGTTTGGTGCATAATATATCCATTCAGCCAGACAACAGTATTTGTTTTGCCCCTAGGGCTTATGACCTCCTCAGCCCTTAGGTTTTTTGTTTTTTTTTTTAACATTTTACTTATTTATTTGAGAGAGAGGCAGACAGAAACAGAGAGAATAGGAGCACCAGGGCTTCCAGCCACTGCCCTCTTGTGCATCTGGCTTTATATGGGCACTGGGGAATCGAACCTGTGTCCTGGATTGCAGGCAAATGCCTTAACCACTAAGCCATCTCTTCAGCCCAGCCCTTAGGTTTTTGATTAGGTTTTCAGTAACAGGCAGGAATTCCCTCTCATGGAGCAGACCTCATGTCCAATCAGTGAGCAGTTAGTTTCCCCAGAACAGACATGCTACCATTGCACCAGTTGATACATTTGGCCTGCCTAGCCTGCCATAAACCTTGCAGGACTCACTGCTGGTTTAGGCCATTAATGACTTTTTTTCTCCCTCAGCAGGCTGCATAGCTCTTCCCAGCACCCCAACAGCTATAAGGGTCTTACCATCAACTTCTGTTTGGCAACCAAGAGCCTTGGCAATAGCCTGTAATGTTTTGGGATGAAATGTTTTGTAATGTGCTGGGATGAAAGGAGCACAGTGCCTGCCTGGGCCATTTACCAGGAGGAAGGCTGGCCTTTGCAGATCCTGTCTTGACTTCCCTAAACTCAGCAGTGCTCTTAGAGCTGCACATCAGGAAATGCTGCCACTCTGCACTCTTGTCTGCTGCCAAATCTGTACCCCTCTTCCTGCCCTAAAAGACCTTCTTCTCTCCTTCATTCCCTTTTAAATGCATCTCTAACTCTTGAAAAAATATGGTCTGGCCCGGTGTGGTGGCGCATTACCTTTAATCCCAGTACTCAAAAGGCAGAGGTAGGAGAATCGCCGAGACTACAGAGTGAATTCCAGGTCAGCCTGGTTTAGAGTGAGACCCTACCTGGTGGGGGGGGATGGCCTGGAGGTGGGGGGAGGCTTGTAATGGCTGTAACTCCATATCCAGCCCTGTAGCAAGTTCATGGAAGGTAATTAAAATAGGAAACCGAGGTCTGGAAACACTTAATGTGTGCTTTAAATGTGGGCTGTGTTTGAAAAATAAAACCATCGAACTAATTGTTCTTTAGTGCTTGAGAGAAGCTCGCCAGTGTCCCAGGAGCCGCTCTCCTTCCGTGTGCGGGGAGAGGATGCCGGGAGGCTGAGTTCAGAGCATGTGCTTCAAGTTGTTTTTTTCCAGAACCTCAGTGGGTTTCCAGTGATTGATTCACTTTTTCATCTGGAAGCCCTTGGGACTGATTGTGTTTTTGTCCTTTCTTTCAAAACAAAACATTGCCATAGTAATATGCTGTTCAAATAGGAAATCTCAGGAACACGTGGACTTTTTTTTTTAAGTGGGTGGGGTAACTTGTCCCTGCTTGCTGAGATGCCCACTCTGGGCACCTTCCACAGAGGCCATTTGTGCTTTTTTTCCTCCCTACTCCCTGAGTGTTTTTCAGAAAGTGATTGGCCACGGAGCAGAGAAAACTGATCAGATCTGCTCTCACCATGCTAGTCTAGGCGGCCTGGACATGAACGCGAGCTTTCAAACACCATGGGTCGGATGCAAACAAACTTATTATTAGTTAGTTGGATGTAGTGCTGACTTAATCCAAAGACAAGACTCATTTGGGAAATGCTGAGGTTCATCCCTGAAAGCCTGTGTGTTCATAGTGAGGCAAGAAGCGTGCTCACGGGCTGTTTCCTTTGGCCTTGTTCCAAGTCTATGTGCGTGTGTGCATTCGCTCGCTGTTCCCGCACAGTTAAGGCAGGATGATGATCCATTTTACACAGGCCCAGAGAGGAGCAATTTTGTCAGAGGTCACACAGCCCACAAGGGCTCTTTCCAGAACCCAGTCTTTAGTGCCGAAGCCTGGGTTTCCTATTAGGGTAGTGCTTTGCAGAGCCTTGGTGGTAGCTCAGCTACCTTGCCAGGAGCCCTCTGTAAGCACAGCCATGAGGCCCTCAATCTAAACAAGGAGCTGGGCTCCCAGAAGTGCAGAGTGTCATGTTCACTCAATGCCCAGCTCTTACAGTAGCCGAGTCTTCTGACACTCGGGCTGTGTACTGAGCGACATATCTGCCCTTCGCTGTTTCTTAGTCCTCAATGCCAGGCCATTATCCAGAAACAGCAGGCACCCCTACAGAAAACCATCTTTTTCTCCCAGCAGCCCCAGTGGTTCTGGAGTCTTTTTATTTTGTATCACAGACCTTCCCAGTCACTTCCTTCTCTGCCTGTGCCATTATGGTTTATTTCTGGTGCCTCTCTGCTGGCTTCGAGGCCACAGGAGCTTTGTAGAAAATTGCTTTATCCATCTATAGTGTTTATTTTGAAACTGCCTACTTGATTTCCTTTCTTTCTAATTTATAGCTTTCTCAGGGAACCTTCCTGGATAGACCAGCTTGTGACACTTGATTTTCCATCAGCACCTGCTTGTGGTGCCCAGCGTTGGTTACACCGTGCTCTCCCCGTGAATGATAGGAACATGCATAACTGACGTTACAGAGCATCTTCAGATGTTGAGGTTCAAGTTACTCCTCCAGCTTCTCTACTGAGGTCAAGTCCATTGTCACCCCAGGGCTCACAGAAGCTCAGGAAGTGTCCCTAAGGTCATGTGAGCTTGGCACATCTTAACCACCACCATATTCTTGTCCCAGGCTTTGCTCTAAGGGCTTTACTAACTCCGTTGACCCTCTTAGTGATCCACACGACTGACATTTCAGCTAGGTTACTTACCCAGAGTCATCACAGGAATTGGCCTGGGCAGGTTTTGAACTAGGGACCACCTAACTACAGAGCCCCTTCATAGCCTGTCATTGTATTTTGCTGTCTTTGATTTTAAGCCTAATAGAAACCTGCTTCCTGTCAAAATGTTGACTCCAAAACAGGGCCTGTCATTTTCAACTGGTACCAGACCTGCTTTATGGTTGCTGTTTACCCATGTGCTCTTGAGTGTATATCCAAGACAGTAGATGGGTGCTTGTATCCACCCCGTCCACCTAGTTAAAGGGACCACCAGTAGAAAGGAACACAGAGTTCCTGGTTTTAAAAATTAGATTGCCGCTGCACACCTTTAGTCCCAGTACTCAGGCGGCAGAGGCAGGAGGATCAGCATGAGTTCAAGGCCACCCTGAGTCTACATAGTGACTTCCAGGTCAGCCTGGGCTAGAGTGAGACCCTACCTCGAAAAACAAACAAGCAGAAAAAAAAAAGATTGTATAATCAGTGTTTTGCTATCATTATAATTTCCTTTCAATTCAAGCAAGAGATGAATGAAGGAGAAGCTGGAGAGAGGAAAGAGGAAGTCCCACTTGAGCTTTGTTTCTGCTCTCTTGCTTATTTTATGGGAGAAACCTAAAGCTCTCCATCCCCTCAGGCTCCGCACAGAAACTTGCCGCCTGGGTCAGGCCGGGGCGAGGGCGCCACCTAGAGCTGGCAGGCGGCGTCACCACAGTCCAGTTAGCGGGTCAGATTCCTGTTGTACAATGCTCTTCCTGTTGAGTCACTCGAGTCCATTTCATAATTGTTTCCCTGCTGACCTCATCACGCTCTGGTCAACTTAGAGGCCATTATTTTCTGTTTGTTCTGGTCAGAATTTCAACTCTGTTTTAATTCAGATAGCCAAGTTCATTTGGAGCTCTTATGCTAATCTGAACCCCGTGTGTCAGGGTGAAAGCACATATGTCCACCCGGAGAGGATGCCCTCACTCCCCAGCCGGGGGAGGGGCGGTTCCGGCTGGTGGGCAAGAGGAGAGGCGCAGAAGGCTGTCTTTCTGCCTTCTCTTGCTCACCCCTGCCTGAGTGGGGGCAGGGCTGTCGGGTGACCTCTGGGCTTGGGCCTCAGAAGGTTCGTTTAATTACATAAGGAGTTATTTCACTCCAGTAAACTTTAGCTAGAACAGTGATTTTTCTTCACTCTTCAGGATGGTAAACTTTGCTCTCACTTTTTGTAGGACAGCAGAACTGAGCTGAGCTGAGCTTTCCTCTAATGCAGATCTCTGCCTTCCACTAAGCACTTGGAAACAGACGGTGGTTTGTCTCCTGCCAGCCCTGCAAAGGGAAAATCTGTTTCTCACTTGCTCCATTGTGGAATGTGACTTCTCACTGGCAAGTGCTGACTCTTTCAACCTTTCCGTGGTAGTAAATTTGCTTATTTTAATCTTAATGTGTAAAAAGGTAACGGTTTTAGGCTCAACTTTTCATTCAATTAGATAGTATTTAATATCTTCTAGGGCTTTTAGTACATGGCTTGCCTTCTTTCATCTTTTTTTAAAAATTTTTAAATTTTAATTCATTTTCAAGCAGAGAGAGAGAGAGAGAGAGAGAGAGAGAGAGAGAGAGAGAGAGAGATTGCGAGATCGCACCAGGGCCTTGTGGGTCTGGCTTATGTGGGTCCCTAGCCCAGGCTGACCCGGAACTCACCCTGTAGCTCAGGCTGGCCTCAAGCCACCCAAGTGCTGGGACTAAACACAGGCTCTACCACACCCCTCTAGTCCTTCTTTTAAAGTATGCGTCTGTGTCTTAGCCTTTAAACCTCCCTTTTCCCCTGGCATGGTGACACATGCCTATAATCTAAGCTCTCTGGAGGCTGCAGCGGGAGGATTTCTAGGAGATTGAGGCCAGCTGGGCTGACTAGCAAGTCCCCTGTTCAGTGAGAGGGGAAGGACACCTCCATCTTCCAGTGCTCCACATAAAACTCCGTTCTAAAAAAAAAAAAAAAACAAAAAAAAAAAAACACCGTTCTTCCACCTGCGATCCTCCCTGCTCCCAGGCACTTCTCCAGTCAGGGGCTGAGTTCTTAAACAAACTGCTTTGTTAGAATATAGCACACAGAATTGCCCTTTCATTTTTTTTTAATATTTTATTTATTCATTTTCAAGCAGAGAGAGAGAGAGAGAGAGAGCGCACCAGGGCCACCACCTTGTGGGTCTGGCTTATGTGGGTCCTGGGGAATTGAACCCGGGGCCTTAGGCACTGGAGGCAAGTGCCTTAACCGCAGAGCCATCTCTCCAGCCCTGCCCTTTCATTTTTTATTTTTTATTTTTTATTTATTGGAGAGAGAGAGAACGGGGAGAAAATAGTGAGTGAGCATGGGTACGCCAGCCTTTTACTGCTGCAAGTGAATTCCAAGTGCATGTCTGGCTTTATGTGGCTTTCCAAGCAAGGGACTAACCACTGGGCAATCTCCCCAGCCCAGGCTGCCCTTGTAAAATGTCCCAGAGTTCTCAGACGTGACTGCGCACAGCCATCACCACGGGCGTTGTAGAAAGCTTTCGTCAGCTCAGAAAAGAGCGCTGTGCTTTCTCCAGCGCCCATCTTTCCGTCTGACCCATGCAGACATGGAGTCCACATGTCCTTTACTTAGCGTCAAGTCGTCACCGTGTATTCACCCTGCAGCACACACCACAATATCAGCTCACCAGAATGGCAGGTCACACTGCAGCGTTCATCGGGGAATGCTGTGAAGGATGCTTCGTGAGAACTGGTGGCAACTTTCGTGTGAACGTGCATTCTCCTTCTCGATGTGTCCCTAGGACGTGTAATAGCGAGGTGTATGGGATAGCTTCGTGTTTCGTCATTTGTGGAATTGCCATACTGTAAAATAAAAAATATTTTATTTGCAAGTAGAGAGAGAGAGAAAAGAGACAGACACGAAGAGAGAGTGGGTACACCAGGGCGTCTAGCCACTTCAGACAGACTCCAGTTGCACGTACTACTTTGTGCACCTGGCTTTACGTGGGTTTTAGAGAATCAAACCCAGGTCATTCGGCCTTGGAGGCAAGTGCCTTAACCGCTAAGCCATCTCTCCAGCCCCTGAACCCCTTCTTTTTCCAACTATTTCCTCCTCCTTTAGGGGGTGGAAGTTTCGAGGTAGGGTCTTGCTCTAGCCCAGGCTGACCTGGAATTCACTGTGTAGTCCTCACAATGATTCTCCTAACTCTGCCTCCCAAGTGCTGGGATTGAAGGCGTGTGCCACCACTTCTGTTTTGATGTGACTTTTTTTTTATTGTCCATAATGAGTTACATTATTTAATGTGACTTTTTTTGTCCTCTGTGATGAAATGTTGTGCAGGTCGTATTTACAGTGACCACTTCATGTCCAGAAGACAGCATTCCAACCCTCCCCCCCTTTGGTTCTTACATTCTTGCCTTAGAGGAGTGCTGAGCACTCCATGTCACTTCTCAGCCCTTTGAGGAGTTTTGAGTCTCCCCTGTAGTCACTGCTGTCTATAAAAGGAAGCCTCTGACCAGAGAAGTGAGAGCAGCACTAATCCATGGACAGAAGCGTGATGGGCACAGCATACCATTTCTCCAAACAACAGTGGGAGCTTCTCCCCTAGGGCACCACCTTCCCAGCCACTGGGTTTGACTAGGTTTTTGGTGCCAAGCATAAATTCCCTCCCATGGAGTAGGCCCCAAGTCCGGTCAGAGTAATTGGTTGTCCTCATAACAGATATGCCACAGTTGCACCAGTGAACAGTTTTTTAGTTTGCGTGTGTGCACGCACGTGTGCAGGTGTGCATGCTTGTAAGTTTGCAGGCACACATACCTCAAGGGTTGTCATTAGGGATGCCATCCTTCTCCTTGGAGACAGGGCCTCTCGTTGGCCTGTAGTTTACTGATTAGACTAGACTCAGTGCTGAGATCGTAGGAGCATGCTGTACCGACAGAAAACAAAGGAACAGCTTTGGGGATTGAATGCAGAGGACCTCATGTTTACAGAAGACAGGCTCTCTATGGACTGTGCTATCTCCCAACCCCAAACTACACATTTTAAAAGTTGATAAGTCTAATTGTTTACTTTAAAAAATATTATTATTCATTTATTTGCACAGAGAGAGACAGGGAGATGAGAGAGAGAATGGGCACACCATGGCCTCTAGTCATGACAAACGAACTCCAGATGCATGCAGCACTCTGGGTATCTAGCTTTACATGCTTACTGGGGAGTCAAACCCAGGCCATTAAGCTTTGCAGGCAAGCACCTTAACCACTGAGCAGTCTCTCCAGCCCCTAATTGTCTTTTTTGTTGGCAAAACTTACTTTCTATAATATATTTTAGAAATGTTTTCATTTTCCAAATATAAGATTATAGAGCACAAGTTTTTATTTCAAGCAGAGAGAGAGAGAAACACGAGCACACCAGGGTCTCTAGCCACTGTAAACACACTCCAGATGCATGTGCCACTTTGTACATCTGGCTTTACATGGGCACTGGGGAATTGAACTCAGGTCATTAGATTTTGCAGGCAAGTGCCTTAACTGCTGAGCCATCTCTCCAGCCCTCATGCTACATTTTTAAAACAACTGTACACAGTCATTTCCTGGCGCTTTTCATTCAGATGTCACTGTGTTCTCTGATTCGGCAGAGCAGGTTTTCAACTGGATGCCTGCAACCCACGCGACAGTAGGAGGTGGCAGGTGTCCTGCGACTCACCTTCCATCCCTTTCCAACAGGTCTGGCAGATCCCAGAAAATGGACTTACCCTTTCGCTGACTGAACCTGTGGTGATTTTAGAAGGCCACTCAAAGAGAGTTGGCATCGTGGCCTGGCATCCGACAGCCCGCAACGTACTTCTTAGTGCAGGTAGGAGCTGAGCAGTCTGCTCTCCGGGCCTGGCGAGCCCTGGGGTTTTAAGTTGTAGTGTGTTTACTGGCTTCTCACTGCTTGTGTTTTCCAAGTTTATCTTCTAGGAATATTTTCCTTTGCCCAAAATATAGTTTCTTTTCTTTATCAAAAGTGATACCGCTGGGCATAGTGGTGCACGCCTTTAAGCCCAGCACTCAGGAGGCAGAGGTAAGAAGATCACCATGAGTTAGTTCAAGGCCACCCTAAGACTACATAGTGAATTCCAGATCAGCCTGGGCTAGAGTGAGACCCTACCTCGAAAAAAAAAAAAAAAAAAAGTGAACCATGGACAGTAGTAAGCTTTGTCAAAACTTACCCTAAGTACATATAAATAAATACATGTATGTAAATTACCTTAATACTGGTTTTTTTTTTAAAATTTTTTATTTATCTATTTGAAAGAAAGAATAGGTGTGCCAGAGCCTCTGGCCACTACAAAGAACTCCAGATGCATGTGCCACTTTTTGTATCTGGCTTAACATCTCTACTAGGGAATCAAACCCCAGGCCAGCAGGCTTTGCAAGCAAGTATCGTTAACTGCTGAGCCATCCTCCCTAGCCCCAATAATACTGGGTTATTAGACAAAAGCAATACTGGTGTTGGTAGGATTTTTCAGGGTCTTTCCCTTTACCAGTAAAAAAGAGACAGGCAGATGAGATTTTAACCAGGAATAGAGAGGATGTTTATGATTTATGCTGAGTAAAATAAAATAACTAAACCCAGTCACCTACTGGAACCAGCAAAGGACGCTGTGTAGAGTGATGATTTTCAGTCACCGCTGACCATTCTTGGGAACCTTCCTCTGCTGATGGAAACCACTTGGGGAGGTAGGACTGCATCGTGCAGTTATCTCTGCCCTGCTTGCTTGTCACATGTGGTCCACCACGAGCCTCCATCTTCCCTCTGCTCTTTGTGTTCTATGACTATCATCCAGCCGTGGTTGGCTGCAGCTCCCTGTCTGCCTACGAGGAGCCAGATGGATGAGAGGTCAACTATCCATCCCAGAGTATAGTTCCGACTTCTTCTAGTGCTGTTCAGGGTTTTTCCATAAATTACTGCTTCAAACCTTAGTTATCATAGGTATTTTCTAAAGTGATATATGGAGTGATTGGGGTCCAGGAAAGTGTTCCCAAACCCTCAACCCTGAGTTCTTATCTGTTTTACTTAAAGAATTAAATAAAAACAAGACTGAGAAGGATAATTATTAAATTATTATGTTTTTTTAGATGTCAGGAGAGGGAAGGGAGACTCTGTTGGGCCAAGGAGGGGGGAATAGGAGCACCCACGTGGCTTGAGAGCCCACAAGGTGGGCCTGGAAGAAACATGAAAAGAGAGAAGAAAGAAAAAGTGTAAAGAGCTCCTGCCTTGTAGGAGGGGAGAGGGGGCAAAGCAGTCCACATGCGATGGGAGTCGGGGTCTGGGTGGGGCTGAGACAGGGGAGCTCACCAGAGCCTGGAAGTTCAGGAATCTGAGCTGGCCAGCCCAGAGAGGAAGAGCTGCCCTCCTGGGGTAAATTTATAACGTCATGGTGGTGAGCCAGAGACAGCTGATTGGTCTGGGCTAGGCTGGCTCAGGGAGTTCTGGGTCTTAAGCTTGACAAACCACAGCGTCAGGATCAGACTTAAACCTTCCAGGAATCCTCCTTCCCAGGGAGGGGTTCTGGTTGTTTATAGAAAAAGCAGGTCTAGAGAACTCCTTTAGGCAAAGATAAGGAGAAACCTGGCTTTTCTCTGATCTCTAGTAAAGTGGAGAGTTCAAGACAGGCCAAGGGCCAGTCACCCTAACTGCCTCAAAAGCACTCACAGAATTGCTTTCTTGGCAAGAATTCGCCTGCACGGAGGGCATCTGAGTCATGATTGCAGTTTGGTCTTCTCAACATGGTCAGGCCACTCCTGGCCTATATCCCTACCCCTTTTATGGTAAAGCTCTATTAAGATCACACAGGCCACTCTTTGCATTTCCCTTTCAGTATTGTACTTGATCACACTTTCATACACCAAGCGGTGTCTCACAGTATCGCTGATTAGAATACCTGCCATCCAATCCAGAGTTCCTTTGGAAAAGAAAGAAGCCTTATTTATTCTAATGCTTGCTTTATTATTTTTTTTTAAAGGAAATTAAAAAGTACCTGGGTGCACTGGCCCAGTTAACTTTAAAAAACAAAAACAGGATTCTTCTTTGGTGTGGCTGTATGTTTTGTGTAGTTGTTCCTTGTGAACCTGAACTCAAGCAGTGGGTTTCCTTTCCCAGTGTGTTTTTACACGCATCTTCTCCCTGTCCCTTCAGCCTCCCAGGAGCACTCCTTGTCATTAGCACCTTTCTTCCTGTTTGTGCAGGTCCTCAGAGGACTTGTAAACTTCCAATTGGGTGTGCAGGTGTTTCTAATCTTGATTTTGCTCTCTGCAGGCTGCGATAATGCCATCATCATCTGGAATGTGGGCACTGGGGAAGCCCTTATCAACATGGACGATATGCATTCAGACATGATTTACAACGTGAGCTGGAACCGCAACGGTAGTCTGATCTGCACAGCCTCCAAAGACAAGAAAGTGAGAGTCATCGATCCCAGGAGACAAGAGATTGTGGCTGTGAGTACTGGTTGTGGCTGCTGCCTCTCAGTAGCAGGTCGGTAACTGAGCTCCCTGCCTCTCCGCTGGGGCAGGGTTGTCTGTTGGGTCTTGCTGAGTGCAGGAGCCTGCTGAACAGAAAGGCTCACTTCGCTGCTGACCCACCTCTGACACTTCTCTCCAGGGTCGCCATTTTCAGCCTTTACATAACTCTAATCTCACTTCGTAGCCATTTTTCATGAAGAAACCATTTTGAACAAATTATAGCGCCCTTAAGAGTTTCCAAGACTGAATCAACTAAACGAGACTGCACCCCTGGCCTTGGAGCAGGCGCGGACTGCTAACTACGTGAGGCCCTGCTCTGACCTCCACGGAGCTGGAGCAGATCCATCGTCAGCTTAGTGCCTGCCACTGAGCCTCAACAGAGTCAATTATCCTGACAAAAGTGGACATTCAGGTCTTCAGTCAGGGCTGAAATCCAAGGATGGATGGATGCCTCACCTCAGCCATGCTCTGGGGCTTCCTGAGATGTGGCTGGTGTAGTCAGTATTGCTTATCCATCACAGACACTGTCCAGCCAGCACTCTCTCAACCAGACTTCTCTGTATGCTTGTGAGTGGTTGGCTCTCCACTGCACACGGTGCTACTCTTGAAAAGCAAGTCCTTCTGCTGTGCACACACTGGGTGCAGCAGGAAGAGGGAGACTCAGGCAGAGCCTGGCGCTCTTGCTTGCTGATAAGCTGAGGGACCCTGACCAGGTCACTTAGTGTGGCCTTGCCCAGGAGAACATGGAGGTCATGTGGGTAAGGTCAGGTCCTGTCTTGGAGCCTGCATGTGTGAAATATGCCTCTGCTTGCTCTCCTCTTCCACAGGAGAAGGAGAGAGCACACGAAGGAGCCAGACCCATGCGAGCCATCTTCCTGGCTGATGGCAACGTCTTCACCACTGGCTTTAGCCGCATGAGCGAGAGGCAGCTGGCGCTCTGGAACCCGGTGGGTCCCTTCCCAGCCTCCCAGCTGCTCTTCAGCTTTCTCTGGGTTCTGGGTGGGCCTCTCGCTTGGTGAGAGGTGTAGGTTCTTAGTGTGGTTTTCTAAGCTCCAGCTGTCTGAGCCTGGTTGTCAAGTTCTTGTCCTCACTGAAAGTTTCCTGGAAAATCACTTCAAAAATACGCTCATGGGACTCCAAGAAGTTTGTTGACTATGTTTTAACAAATAAATATACTAAGTGTTGTCGCTAAAGGGGGAAAAGCTCTATGTTGTTATATTTCATATAGACTGTGGTCAAAGGAATAAAAAGGGAACATGTTTATAACTAGCCTAAGGGGGTGGAACTCCTCTCAAGCGCATGTGAGGAAGCAGTACAGTGGCAAGGCTTCCTGCCACCTGCTAGCCTGTGGAATTGGAGAATACAGTGATTTCTGCGTTCTTTATGTTCCTTAACTTGTTACAAGCAAACACATTTGTTTTATAATAAGAAAACAGTGCTTTAAAAAAGAAAACAGTCAAAAAAAAGTCAGGGCTGCTTGTCTTTATTGTGGACTCACGCTGCAGTTTGTATTAATCATGTCAAATAACAGCCAATGAGCTTGATCGCTATGGTTTTAATCTATGAAGATATTTGTATTGTTTCAACTTTAGATTATTCTAGGAAAGTGGTTCACTTAGAGAATGTTATAAGAATTTGTCTTTTAAGACATATATATGTGTTATATATTTCATCGACTTATTTTCAGAAAAACATGCAGGAACCAATTGCTCTTCATGAAATGGACACTAGCAATGGGGTGCTGCTTCCTTTCTACGACCCCGACACGAGCATCATCTACCTATGTGGAAAGGTGGGCCCAAGGGGAGTGCAGGGTTGTCACTGGGGGAGAGGTGGTTGACCCGGAACTCACTCTAGTCTCAGGGTGACTTCGTACCTCTGCCTCCAGAGCGCTGGGATTAAAGGTGTGCACCACCATGCCAGGCCGCATTTACATTTTTAAGCCTGTCTAATCGTGTGTGTGTGTGTGTGTGTGTGTGTGTGTGTGTGTGTGTGTGTGTGTGTAGCTGAGACCAGGACAGGCAGTGCTGACAAGCTTGGGTCTTGAGCCTGTGCATCTGTCACCTGCCCTTCTGCAGTGCTGACATGCTGTGTGTGGTGATTTGTCCATCCTTCTCAGGACTGAGCCCACAGGCTCCCGCACACAGGGCAGCACTCTCCCAAACCCTGTTCAGTGCTTTTGACCCAAGTGGGATTGGAACAAATGCTGCTTCCGGAACAGAGCCCTCTCTGCACACCTTTGGGCTGGGATTCAGTTCCACCCCAAGAAACACCACCTCCGGCCAAGCGGCTGGAGACCCAAATGACAAGCTTCAGTAGAACACCCAAGTGACACACAGTGAGAAGGAAGAGGGCTTGCTGGCGCTTTTGCCCTCAGTGCCATGTGGCTGTTGATGTACTGGCTCAGGTCAGGTCACCAGTTTGTCATAGGCACCTCCTAACCCTAGATCAGCAAGTATGTGCTTACTGTTTCCTGCTAAGCTGGTAAGGAGAATGGTGAGCTCTTGAGGGCCTTGGAGTGCTCCAGGGGGTTTGGTTTCTAGGGTTTAGTGTTAGGACCCTGTGCTTGAAGAGGTGAGGGCTGGCTGAAGTTTCATGGGTGACAGGTGTTACAGGAAGATACCGCACTGAATCAGAACACTTCCCTGACAACCTGACTAAACCATTGAGAGCGTTGCTGTTTTGTTTCACTTTCATGGGCAATAAAATAACTTCATGATTCCTTACCATATTTAATTATAGTAATATTGCTATATTTAGTTTTCCCTAAAAGCTTTGCAGTTGAAATAACTGAGTAGATTAAAAGAGGGCTCCCAGGTCTTGAGATTTGGCTCAGTGGTTAAGTGGGCTTTCTGTACTAGCACGAAGGCCCAAGGATACCTAAGACCACCTGAGTTTGCTTCCCCCAGCACCTATGTAAATAGCTGGGCCCATATGGCCATTCATATCTGTAACCCCATTCCTGTGGGGAGCAGAGACTGGAGAACCACTGGGGCTTGTGAGAAATGACAAGCTCTGGAATCGGTAAGTGAGTGATGGAGGGGCGCCCAGTGTTCTCCCAGACTGCCTTGTGCGCACACAGCATGCCGCATCAACATGTACATTCATGTGCATACACTACACACACCATACCACCCTGAGACTACATAGTGAATTCAGGTCATCCGGGGCTAGAGCGAGACCCTACTCAAAAAACAAAAAAAATCCAAAAAGGAGCGAGTTCTTGATCAAGTTCCCAAACCTGTCCAAGAACCCGTTGCTGGCCCCAGGCCTGTTAGCTCCTTGCAGGGTGATTAATTTTCCATAGTTGTCTGAGCTGCTGCAGAGCTGCTTTGCGTTTTTAGGTCAGTTACTAAGAACTGGAGATCTTGTCTGTTTCCTCAGTCACTTTCCTGTAGATGTTAACGGCGACAACAGTACATGGGCCTTACTGTTGCTGTCACAGGCAGCACCAAACAATGAGCAGTTACCAGAGAGGATTCATGGGAGTGGGAAACTGTTTTGTACAGGTGGGAAAGGACTAGTGTGTTTAGCTTCCTTTCCACTGACTTAGATCTTTATATCATGGAATCAAGTGGAAACTGAGAAGAAAGAGCCTGTTAAGGCATGATACTGTCTAGCACTCTCTTTCTCTCTCTGTGTGTGTGTGTGTGTGTGTGTGTGTGTGTGTGTGTGTGTGTTTGTGTCTGTCCATCCATCTGTCAGTCTATGTCTTCTCAGACTGGTTGCCTTTACTCTTCACCTTAGCAATCATTTTTACGTAGACTGGCCTCTGTCTCGGGCAGATAGCCAACAGCATGCGCTCATGGTAAACAGGACAGTTGTAAGACTTTGCACAGTGCAGTGAGATGCTGGTGTCTCCTGGAGGAAATTCCCTTTGGGTCATCTTGGTCACCTGGTGCTCATGTGCTTGGGCTGAGCGATGCTCCCTGGCCAGGGGTGGACCCCTTAGATCAGTGACGGTACTCTTGGCCACCCTCCTACCTTTGTTCGCTTGACTTTGGAAGTTGAACTTCAGGTACTTGGATGGGACATTTTGCCCTCACTCTGACCTGGCTTCCAGGCCCAGGGGAATAGAGAGACAGAAGACTAGAGAGTTCTGGGCAGTAAGGGCTTCCCTGAACTTGGAGGAAAAGACACTGTCCTCTACTTCAGACAGTCTGTGCAGAGAGAAATGGTCAGTTGGTGAAGTTGGGCACCCATGAATGCAGGTTGCAGAGAGGTACCCACCTGCACTAAATGTTTAATTAATGTCAGTTAACGTGGAACATTGATTTGTCTCTCATTTCTTGTAGGGCGACAGTAGTATCCGCTACTTTGAGATCACGGATGAATCTCCGTATGTCCACTACCTCAACACCTTCAGCAGCAAGGAGCCCCAGAGAGGGATGGGTTACATGCCCAAGAGGGGACTTGACGTCAACAAGTGTGAGATTGCCAGGTAAAGAAGAGATGGTCATCTGGGTTGTGCCAGAGTGCTGTGGTGCTAGGCTTGTGCACCTGTGTGCAGCTTAGAGTTAATTCTGTCTTCCTATGCTTACTAGTGCTGCAATCTTCCTGCCCTCACCGGGGGGGGGGGGCTGTTGCCAGTGTCCCCTGTGGGCAAGCAGGTGAGACCCTGGTGAGGAGTGGTGGGATTCCTGTGCTGCTGGCAAGAAACAGCCATACCGGACTGTGAACGCTGCTGGTCCTAAGCCAGAGCCTCCTGTGTAAGGTGTGGGGTGAGGCTTCTGCCTCTGAACTGCCCTGATTTTCAGATTTACCCTGAAGTGCTACTGGCTTCCCAGGGCAGCTGGGGCTCTGGCTAGGGCTGTGTTAAATATCAGAAGAGTGCCACATCAGATACACAGTCACACCACTGTAACTGCTGGTGTGACACAGTTTATACAGACTGACATTTGCTGTTCTGACCACATCTTTAGCCAGGCCTGTATTCCCAGCACTTGGGAGGTGGCAGGAGGATCAGTAGTTCAAAATCATCCTTGGTTGCTTTGTAAGTTTGAGGCCAGCTTGGGTTACATGAGACCCTGCCTCAAAAGACCAAAAAAAGCATAAATAAATAAATCTCTGAAAATAATGGGAAATTAATTTTTTTCTTCTCATCTCAGGGACTTTATTTATTTATTTATTTTTATTGTCCATAATGAGTTACATTATTTAGTGGGCAAACGATGAGTTGTTATCCCCAGTTCCCCAATACTCCTCTTCCCCATCCCCAATCTGCTGGATATCCTCTTCCGTGGGCCGTCTGGATCAGTCCTTGGGGCAGGGAATCATGGATAACCTAGGGAAATTAATTTTTGTAAGCTCTTTTTTTTTTCCCCTTGGCTTTTCCAGGTAGGGTCTCGCTCTAGCCCAGGCTGACCTGGAATTCACTCTGTAGTCTCAGAAGTGGCCTTGAACTCATGGCAATCCTCCTACCTCCACCGCCTGAGTGCTGGGACTAAAGGCGTGCGCCGCCACCAGCTTTTTTTTTTTTTTAAAGTCCTGGTGTGCCCATTATCTCTGTTTCTCTCTGTGTCTTTCTCTGTTTGCAAATAAATAAAAACTGGAAAAAAATTTTATTTCCAGGTGGGAGGGAGAATGGGTGTGTCAGGGCCTCTAGCTACTGCAAACAAACTCCAGATGCATGCACCACTTTGTGCATCTGGTTTTATGTGGGTACTGGGGAATCAAACCCAAGTTTTCAGGCTTTGCAGGCAAGTACCTTAACTGCTAAGCCATCTCTCCAGCCTCCCCTCCCCGCCCCAGAGCATTTTAAAAGCCTGATTAATGAGAACTCTGCAGGTAACACAGCTGAGAACACACAGAGTCAGTACCGACTCTCAGGCATGATGTTGTCTCCAAGCCTCAGGCTCTTCATACATCAATTAGGGACAAAAACCAGCTAATTCCCAGGGTTATCATGAAAAGTAACAGAGATGCCCTGCATAGTATATGACCAGTGCTCAACAAACAGTAATTAGGAGACACTCTTAAACTTTTAGATGGCAATGGAAAAATAAGTGTTCCTAAATACCAGATGTAGTTTTAAGTTCAAGTTCACTGTGTATTGATTTTAAACCGTAATTTAAAACTGTGGCAGCGAGACGCTGCTATGACCATCCTGGCTTGCTGCTTCACCTGCGGCCACAATTGGAAAGCCTACCTGGGACTTCGGCAGGCCGGGCACATGGAGGGTGTGCCCTGGACCCACCTGCCTGAGAAGCTGCTCAACTATGCGCCCCTGGAGAAGTGACCACTGTTGCCCTGCTGGCCATGGACCCTGGAGAAATGACTGCTCCCGCCCTCCTGACCATGGACAGTCTGTTGTGCTCAGTTAAAGCTGAGGTGTCAGGGAGGCAGGCACAATCCCCTGAATACCCCACCACATCCACCAGAGGAATTATCTAATAAAATCTTTGAAACCCCCTCCCCAAAAAATAAAAAACCGCCGGGTGTGGTGGCGCACGCCTTTAATCCCAGCACTCAGGAGGCAGAGGTAGGAGGATCACCATGAGTTTGAGGCCACCCTGAGACTACATAGTGAATTCCAGGTCAGCCTGGACTAGAGTGAGACCCTACCTCGAAAAACCAAAATGCATCTGTGACCCCAGCTGGGAGGTGGAGTGGTTAGATCCCACACACATGCAGAAAAAGAAAATAAAATTTAAAAAAATTCTACCCCACACCCCAAATTAAAAGCAGTTTTTTTCCTCTCCCGCAAGATCATGCAAGTTGCTTTACATGTTTTTTTTTCTGTTCTCTTTTCTTTTTCTTGAAGATATTTGCGCATATTCCAGGCTGTTCTTAACTCACTAACCTCATTAACCTTGAATTTGAAATTTTCTTGAGTCTCCAAATGCTAGAGTGGGCAGCACCGGGCCCAGGTTCCTTTTCTATGTTAAAAGCTCAGTCAGCTTGGGCCGGCACACAGGGGTGCTCAGCTGTGTGCACTTTCCTGTCTGCTGACCTGGTGACCCTGAGTGATCTCACTTCCCCGCCACTATCATTCATTGACCTCTACTCAGGTTTCCTGTCTCCAGCCTGCTGACATGGATACTCTGGGTTTGGTTTTCTCATCTGTAAAATGGGAACACTAAGTTTTGCCTACAGCCAGGGTGGATTAGACGAGGTGATGGGTAAAGAAGCATTCTGTGTGGGCTGGAGAGATGGCTTAGCCGTTAAGGTGTTTGTCTGCAAAGCCTGGCGGCCCAGGTTCTATTCCCCAGTACCCACGTAAAGCACGTGTCTGGAGTTCATTTACAACAGCAGGAGGCCCTGGTTCATCCAAACTCTGTTGCCTGTCTCTGTCTTTCTCTCTGTCTCTCAAACGAATAAATATATTGAATTTAAATAAAAGAAAAAGAAAAGCACTTGGTATCTGTGGGCATTGTAGGAAGTAGTAACTGACCTGCTACTCAACTTCACGTTTTGCCTTTATTTCTCCTTTGAAGATTCTTCAAGCTTCATGAGAGGAAGTGTGAACCGATCATCATGACTGTTCCCAGAAAGGTGAGTGACCAGTGCTTGAGCAATCCATGTTTCAAAACAAAATTCTGCTGGGTGTGGTGGTCTGTGCGTGTTGTCCGAGCTACCTGGGATTATAGGAAGCAAGGGAACTTCAAGTTCAGAGACATCCTGGGTTACAAAGCACATGTAAAGCCAGCCTGAACAACTTGGTGAGATCTTTTCTCAGCATAAGAAAATAAGGGGTAGGGAGAGTGGCAGAGCACTTGCCTTGCATCAGTGAGGCCCTGGGTTCAATCCCCAGTATCAGAAAAATAGATGAGCGAGATACCCAGCCTGTTCTTCCTTACCAAAGGGTTTTCCATTGTCTCCTGTAGTCTGACCTTTTCCAAGACGACCTGTACCCTGACACAGCTGGGCCTGAAGCTGCGCTGGAGGCAGAGGAGTGGTTTGAGGGGAAGAATGCTGACCCCATCCTCATCTCCTTGAAGCATGGGTACATTCCAGGCAAAAACCGGGATCTCAAAGTGGTCAAGAAGAACATTCTGGACAGCAAGCCCACTGCAAACAAGAAGTGTGACCTGATCGCTGCCCCCAAGAAAACCACAGACACTGCCAGTGTGGTAAGGGGTGTGGGCTTGGGCCATGTCCTCAGGGACATCCTTTATGGTCCCAGCTGTGCACATGAGACGGTTTCCAGTAAAGCAAGTGTGTAGGGCCCATGAGGAGGGCCTAGCTCAGGACCTGGTGGCTTGGTGGTGTGCTTGGCTCTGTTAGCTCTGGTTTTTATAATGCCTGAGGGTGGGGGAGTGTCAGTCTGCCAGCATCTCAGAATGAACAAGGTTTCTGTGGAGTTTTCTTACTGCCTCACCCCCAACCCCTTCTGATTTGGGTTGGAATGAAGCATTATGGGAATGCAAGGTCTGTGGAGAAGGGGGTGGTGAGAGTGACTTGTGGCCGAGTGCTTTGTCTGACGTGTGCAGTAAGGATGGCTGGGACAGGAACCGTGGGGAACATGGGGATGCAGCCTGCCACTGAAGACCTGCTGTCCGTCCTGTGTGCCTGCTGGGGTCTGAGAATGAGAGGCTCGGGTAGAAGGAGTCAGCAGCCTGGACTTGGGTGACAGAGCATGCTGAGGTTTGACCCACTCGCCACTCAGAGTAGAAAATGACACTCGTCTGACGAGCTGGGCTGGGGTTGCTCACTGCCTCTGTTTGTCTTTGCAGCAAAGCGAAGCCAAGTTGGATGAGATTTTAAAGGAGATCAAATCCATAAAAGACACGATCTGCAATCAAGACGAACGCATTTCCAAGTTAGAACAGCAGATGGCGAAGATCGCTGCCTGAGCATCACACCCACCCTCCGGAACCCTCCGGAACCCAGCGGAGCAGAACTCTGCTTGGTAGCTGGCTGTCGTGTCCTAGGGAGGGCGACAGGGAGGCACTGCCATGTGGAGACATTCCATTTCAGATTTGTCAACCAGCAATAGGCCACATTCCAGTAAGAACTCAATTCAGTTGTCTCCCAAATTTTCAAAAACAAAAGCGGAGCTTTTTATCAGAAGCTTTTTTGATGTTTAAGTGTTACATGACTTGTTGAACTTTTAGAAGACAAAAGTACTACTTTCAAAATCGCAGACATCCCGAATTTTAGAACAAACCAACTCTGATTCCATGTTGTGCCCAAGTACCTTGGTTCATCACTAGGGGCCAATGCCACATTGCTTTTTATATTTCTTTTTCATGTTGCCAAAACCAAAAGTAGCTTTTTTTCTTTGTATTTTGCTACTTTGCAGTATTTGTGTGGTTTTTTTTTTTCTTAATTTGAAAGGGACAGCACTGTGTGTTTATAAACTAAATGGACAAGATATTATTTTATATGAACTCTGGCCTGGGAACAATCTGAGCGGCAGGCACATGGTGCTGGCCCATCGCCGCAGCACAAGCCCGGTCATCCAATGACTGCCAAGGAAGACTCGAGAACCACGGGACCCATGTTTCCAGCCCTCATTCCGCTGAGTCTTCTGATCCAAACAGTCTTACGTCTTATCTCTTTCTTCCTTCCCTTTCTCTTTTCTGGAAGCTGGGTGGTTGTATCAGAATGGATTTTGCTCCTTGATTCTGTGCTTTGGATGATTATACTCTAACCCAAACTAGCATGTGTTTCTGCAGTTTTTTTGCACACGTGGCATCTGTCCCAACGCCCCTGCGTACGCACATGGGGTTTCGATCCATAGTTGACAAGGATGCCCGGGACATGTTGCTGAGCGTCCTTGCCCCCTGCAGCAGCGGGCCGTGCCTGGAGCCTTCTGTGTAGTGTGTGGCTTTGCCGGCCTTTTGATTGCATGGGTCCTGCTGTCCCTGAAAGGAAGCGGCTCTCACTCTATCCACAGAGCTTCTGCCCTGCCCTCCTCCCCCTCGCTGCAACCCCTCCAGCTCCCAGCAGTCCTGCTGGCCTCCTGCCAGCCCTGCCGGTCAACACGAGGAGGGTGTAGAAACCTAGGGCGGTGGTCTAGAATGAGGCAGAAAGGGGGCACAGCTGTCAGCTGCAGCTTTAACATGCAAGGACATGTCCCTCTGCACCCTCCCCAGACCAGGCCACTCTGTCTAGTCCTGGTGTGGAGCACAGTGGTGGTCACTTGCTTGTTCCAGGATAGCTGAACTTTGCCCCAGTCCCAGGTTCTCATATTTCATGCTGTGTGACCAGACGTCATGAAGGTACCTCTGTGTGCATGAATGTGACCCTGATGGTGCCGTGGGGACCACAGAGGGAGGTCCTGGCATGTGCTCGGGCTGGGCTCAGTGCTGCCTGCAAGTGTGTGTGTACAGGAGCCAGAATGGAATTGGAAGGAGTCATCAGACCCCACTGTGGGTGTTGTCCACGAGAAAAGGTGCTGTGCTTATATTTGTTGGCTCTCCAGTTTCAGGGCACCTGACTGGTTGTGTGTGTGTGCTGGAGGGGATAGAGTGACTTGCAGTCAAACCAACATGGCTGATCTGTAATCTGCTGAAAACATTTGTTTCTGAGATTCAGAAATGTTTTGAAGTGTGTAAGCAGATTGGGGGTGGTGACGAAGCAGCAGAGGGAATGGTCAGAGAGAAGAGGGAAGGCAAGAAGTTCTCCTGACATGAGTTTGTAGCTTCTGACTTCTTTAATGAGTGGATGGCAAACAGGCTCAGAGAAGGTGCCTGAAGCATCATGGATTCTTTTCTCCCGTTTTGTCATCCTGGAGGAGGACAGTGAATTGCTCCTGGATAACTCCTCTAGAGTGCCCATAGTGTTCTGTTCATTTTCCAAGATGAAGGACACTGGTTACAAATCGGTGTCCTGTGTTATTTTCACACCTCAGCTGTCCGAGGCAGCTGTGCACCGTGCCACACAGGCTGCTTTGGCTCTCAGAGCAGCCAGGCTCTGCTCTCTGAGGGTGAGTCCTGGGAAATAGGGATGGGGCTAAACTCCAGGGAGGGCCGGCCGGTCAGGTGGGTGTTGATAGATGAGGCTGTGGTCCTGATTCCAACAGGGCTGGTCTGTGTGGGACCAGGATGGAGTTCCTGGTCTCCCAACTCTGTCCCTATCCTGGGAGGATGATGGGAGTTCATTTAGTATAGCAGAGAGAAGCACTTGTGTCTGCACACAGCCAGGCCTCCCTGCGTAGCCAGCTGATTCACTAGTGGCTTTTTTTGTTGTTGTTGTTTATTAGCAAGCAGAGAGAGATAGAAGACAGAGAGAATGGGCATGCTAGCTGCTGCAAACAATACCAGATGTACATGCACCACTTTGTGCATCTAGCTTTATGTGGGTACTATGGAATCGAACTTGGGTTGTTAGGCTTTGCAGGCAAGCACCTTAACTGCTAAGCCATCTCTCCAGCCTCAGTTTTTTTTTTTTTTCCCAGTAGGGTCTCACTCAGTTTCTTCTTTTTTTTTTTTTTGTTCTGAGGTAGGGTCACACTCTAGTCCAGGCTGACCTGGAATTCACTATGTAGTCTCAGGGTGGCCTTGAACTCATAGCAATCCTCCTACCTCTGTCTTCCAAGTGCTGGGATTAAAGGCGTGCACCACCACGCCCGGCAGTTTTTTCTTTTAAGACAGTTTCACGTAGCCCAGTAGCCCAGGCTGACCTCAACTTGCACTGAGGATGGCCTTCAATTTTGATCCTTCTGCCTCTATTTCCCAAGCAGCTGAGACTCCATGCCCAGCCTGGTCAGGCCTCCTCCTGACTTGGCTAGCATTTGTATTCCAGCAGGTTCTGTGTCTGTTTAATTGCACGATTCCTTGAGACTTACCCTTTTATGCCCCGCCCTCATCTGACGACATCTCGGTATTGGTAGCAAAGCACTTCCCTGGATGCTTAGGATGGGGTGGATGAGCCTCAGACCCCTCACCCTGAGTTGCTTGTCTGAGAAGAACAACAGCCAGGTTCTTGGTCAGCCCAGGAAGGGGAAGTTGGCAGGCCTCCCCCAGACCCCCACCCAGGGGGAAGATGCATGGTGGTCTGTTTGTGACTGGCTTGTTTTCTGGTTTCAGCCACCTTGATTCTTTGCCAGAAGACCCAAAGGCTTCTGCTGTCCCCAGACGGCCAGCCAGACCTTGTCTGGGGAGAACTTCATTTTTTTAAAGGTTACTTCCCTCGCTGGACTTAAGTGTTCTATGTCCAGAAAAACTTTCTGTTGGCTCTTAAGAATCTAGCAAGTCTCAGTGGCTCTTTCTCCTTCTGCCAGCGTGATAAAGTATCTTAAAGTTGTCATTGAGTAATAGACATGCACCACTGTCAAGGACACAGCCTTCTTTCAGAAGGGTGACATTTGTTGTTCAGGCTGGACATTAAAAAATAAACTAAGCTCGCTGTGGTGGTGCATGACTTTAATCCCAGCACTCGGGAGGCAGAGGAAAGAGAATCACTGTGAGTTCAAGGCCACCCTGAATTCCAGGTCAGCCTGGGCTAGAGCAAGACCCTACTTCAGAAAAAAAAAAAAATAGACTAGAGGGCTGGGGAGATGGCTCATTGGTTAGAGGCACTTGCTTGCAAAGCCCGGCAGTTCAGGTTCAGTTCCCCAGTACCCATGTGAAACCAGACACACAGAGTGGTACATGATTCTTGAATTCATTTGCAGTGGCAGGAGGCCCTAATGTGCCTGTTCTCTCTCTCTCCTCTCAAGTAAATTAAAAAAAAAAAAATTTAAGGGCTTAGCCTGCAATGCCTAATGACCCAAGTTTGTTTCTTCTGTACCCATCCATGTAAAGCAAGATGCACAAGGTGGCACATGCATCTGGAGTTTATTTGCAGTGGCTGGAAGCCCTGGTGCACCCATTCTCAATCTCTCTCTTGCAAATAACATTTTTTAAAATATGTTTCTTAATAGACTTGAGAATACAGGTGATTCCAGTCTTTTTAAAAATATTTTTAGAGCTGGGTGTGGTGGTGCACGCCTTTAATCCCAGCACTTGGGAGGCAGAGGTAGGAGGATCACTGTGAGTTCAAGGCCACCCTGAGACTACATAGTGAATTCCAGGTCAGCCTGGACTAGAGCGAGACCTTACCTCAAACCAAAAAAAAAAAAAAAAAATTTTATCTGTGTGTGCACACGCACAAGGTCTCTTGCTGCAAACAAGCACCAAATGCTTGTGTCACTTTTTATGTCTGACTTTACATGGTGCTGGGGAATTGAACCCAAGCTGGTAGGCTTTACAAGCAAGAGCCTTTAACTGCTGAGCCAGCTCCCCTCTCCCACCAACCTTTGTTTCACTCATGTGCATACACACAGTGACTGGCTTGGTATGGCCAGTACTCAGGAGGCTGGACTTCAAGGCCAGCCTAAGTCGCTGGATGGTGGAGTGATGTTGGGGACTAACCTGCTCCAACCTCCATGAAGCGGTGGATGGTGACGTGCACAGAGGCCAGTAGGAGCCTTCAGGTTCAGTGTAGGGCACTTTGCTGCCTGGAAGTGAAACTGGGTAAGAAGACAGGGTTCATAGTGAGGGCAGGCTTCTGGAAGGGCATCGTGGAGGCTTTGAAACAGCACAGGAGACATGCAGAAACTATCTGAGAATGGGGTCCCTGTTGGACTATCTGCTCAGTCACACTTTTTTCTAGATTGCTATCATCTCTGGTCAAGTGAGCCCCTAGATGGGCCAGAGAGCCACTCAGTGCCACCTCCAGCGGCATTAGACCTGTATTTTCCTTTATGGGATAAGTCCTGGGAGTTGGGGAAGGCAGGCACATGTGCAGAGATGGAGAAAGGGCTCCACTTTTGACTTCAAGTCCCCTGGTATATCTCAGGGCTTCCATTGCTACCTGGACTCATTACTTTGCATTGCTCTGACAATTCCTGAAAGAAACAAGCCGGGTGTAGCGGGGCGCACCTGTAATCCCAGCCTTGGGAGGCCGAGGCAGGAGGCGCATCACAAGTTGAAGGACTGACTGACTGGGCTTCGTAGTGAGGCCCTGTCTCAAAAACCAACGAGAGCTGGGAGATGGCTCTGCAGGGAAGAGCGCTTGCTGTGCTTCATGAGGACTCAGAGTGACTCTCGGCACCATGTGAGCACTCAGCCAGGCATGAGTGCTCCTACCCGTGAGCTGGGGCTGGAGACAGGAGGTCAGCCATCCTAGCAACCACGAGACAGCTCTAGTGAGAGAGAGAGAGAGAGAGGCCATTTCAGGGAAATGAGACAAAAGTGATAGAGGACGCCTGACATCCACCTCTGGTCTCCACGCGCAGGGCTCTCGTAAAACACACCAACCAACAAGACGAGATGCCAGAGGATTAACTTTGACTTGTGTTTCAGCTCAGCGAAGCAGGAAGGCATCAAGAAGGGGCCCAGGCTGCTGCTGGGAGCTCAGCACACAGTAGGAATCCACATTGGGCTATATCTAACCTTCACCTGGAGACCTTCTCCCTCCAGCTAGACTCCACCTTCTGAAAGTGCCACAGCTGCCCTGTCAGCCACAGGTTCTGGCCAGGTGTCTAAAGAAGATGCGGATCTGTTCCACGGCCACCCCTGTGGGCAATCCCAGAGTCCCGAGCGTGCTTTTGCATCTGAGACAGGGTCTCTCTGTGCAGCCCAAGCTGTACTCAATCTCACTATCGTTCAAAATCTCTGCCAACAGTTGGCTGGAATTAGAGGCATCAACATGCCCAGCTTTGCCCTTCCAGCATACTGGGGGCATGGCAAGGATGGGGGTGGGGAAGTGGTTCCTTTCCCTGGAGGAATGGCCCTACACTGTGGTCTTCAATTTGAAAAACCAGCTTCTGGTGTTGCCTTCATTGGCTGCCAGAATCTGGGCCGAAAGTGAACTCACTGAGCTCTGTTCCTGTTAAAGGAGAGGAATTGAATCCTGGCCACAGTGGGTCCCCCCATTTTCCCCTGTAGCCATTTCCCCTTCCAGTGACTCAGATCTGCAAACTAGAGCCCCTGGAGTGGAAGAGGCTGGGGGGTGCCCCCCATGTTTGGGCCTTCCAGAGCACCCTCTTTTTTTCTCCAAACTTTTCCCCATGTTCAAGGTCACACAGGAAGGCAAGCATCCTGAGGAAGGGCTGGCCCACTACTAGGCTCCAGCCTGGGTGATGCTCTTTCCTGCCACCACAGATAATATCAGGCTATCCTGGCCTGTCAGATGGAGCCCTCTCCCATCCACAAAAGATCCCACACATGGGCCTGGAGAGGCTGCACAGGCTCAGTGGGCCCTTTGTATGCAAAGCCTGGCTTCAGTCCCCCAGCACCCAGTGGCACATGCGCGAATTAAGCAAAAAGACACGAGATGGCCAAGTGGTTAAGTGCTTGCTTGCAAAGCCTGCTCTGCTAGCCTGGTGCACAGCCAGATGCACAATGAGACCCATGCGTTGAGTCCGGCAGGTGGCAGGAGGCCCTAGTGTGCCCATACTCACTCTCCCTTCTCTCTGTCCCCTTCCCTTCCTCTTAAGTAAATAAAACTATCTTGTTTAATTCCTTTTTATTTTCCTTAATGACTGGATATATACTTGATCATCAACCTGATAAATACCAGATGAAGCTAAGCTGGCTGGTCACCCAATGCTCCGTCTCTTGTGTGGGATTATTAGGTTCATTAGAGCTGTGTTTGTCATTGATGGGACAGTTTCCCACCCCCACACAGAAGTGTTAAGAGCAGAGTACAATCAAACGGGCCCCACTAAGCAGCAGTGCAGGGCCGCGCTGAGGCCCACTGTGTCTCTGCTGCCAAGAGCCTGAAATCACTGTCCCCTGTAAGCTAAACTAAGGAAGGGAGGAAGACAAAGTCATGTCAGTAGGGTCTCCAAAAAGTCTTTGCCCCTTTAAGATCTGTTTCCTAGTTATGAAATGAACACAGTGGGGCTGGGGAAATGGTTCGGCGGTTGAACTGGCTATGATCCTCCTGCCTCGGCCTCGAGGGCCGAGATTAAAGGTGTGTGTCACCATGCCAAGTTCCACAATTGTTTTTTTATGTTTAAGATCATTGCTTCGGTCTTTAAAGGGATTTTTGGAATCTTTTTCCAGGCTCCATTACCAGAAAGCAGAAACCTCCCCACTTGGAGCAGGGCCTGGTAATACAAGGCCGGTAATCCTATCTCCTTGGGAGGTTGAGGCAAGAGGATGGTGAGTTCACAGCCCGCCTAGGCAATTTAGCAAGAGCCCATTTCGGAAATAGGGCTGGAGTGTAATAGTGAGACATGCCCACGTTGAGTGCTCACAGTTGAGCTGAATAGCAAACCAAGGCACAATAAAACTTGTTTTTTGTTTGCTTTTTGAGGTAGGGTCTTGCTCTAGTCCAGGCTGACCTGGAATTCATTATGTAGTCGCAGGATGGCCTCCAACTCACAGCGATCCTCCTACCTCTACGTCTGGAGTGCTGGGATTAAAGGTGTGCACCACCACACCTGCACAATAAAACTTTAAAAGTTGGGGGCTGGAGAGATGGCTCAGCAGTTAAGGCTCTTGTCTGCAAAGCCTAACGACCTGGGTTTGATTTCCCCAGTACCCACGTAAAGCCAGATGCACAAGTTGGCGTACACATCTGGAGGTTCTTTGCAGCTGGAGGCCCTGGTACACCCATTCTTTCTCCGTTTCTCTCTGTCTCTCTGTCTCTGTCTCTCTGTCTCTCTCTCTGTGTCTGCTTGCAAATAAAGAAAAAAAATTTTAAAATACTTTTGCAGTTCGGCTGGAGAGGTGGGTCAGTGGTTAAAGGTACTCGCTTGCAAAGCCCACGCCCAGGTTTGATTCCCCAGTACCCTACGGAAAGCCAGATGCACAAAGTGGCACATGTGTCTGGAGTTCTTTTGCAGTGGCTGGAGGCCCTGGCGTAGCCATGCTCTCCCTCTCCGCTTGCAAATAAATAAAAATAAACTTTTGAAGTTTACTTGGGCAAACAATGATTCATAAATCAGGACACTCCAAACCAGAAGTGACTCAGGGGCGCTGCCTAGAGGATGCTGGGAGAATAGAGGGAAAACAAAGATTTCACTGGCTGTGTGGTTGCCTTATTTGGGCTAAGCAGTTGGAAGGTCCCTAGTGATGACTATGAACTTATTGGCTACTTCTGATTGGTTGAGTGCAAGTTCTGTTTCTCTTAGGTAGTCACAAGGCCTAGGTCATTTACAAGACCTGACAGCTTGGTCTGGTCAGGGTTCTTCAGCCCTGGTCTCCTTTTAAATCCAGCACTCTGGAGGCAGAGGTAGGAGGATTGCTGTGAGTTCAAGGCCACTCTGAGACTACAGAGTGAATTCCAGGTCAGCCTGGGCTAGAGTGAGACCCTACCTCGAGAAAAACCAAAACAAATAATAAAAATAAAACATGAAGCAGGGGTTGGAGAGATGGCTCAGTGGTTAAGGCTCTTTCTCACAAAGCCTGACGGCTGCCCAGGTTCAATACCCCAGTACCCACAAATAGCCAGATGCACAAAGTGATGCCTGCATCTGGAATTCGTTTATAGTGGCAACAATGGTGTGCCCATTCTTTCCTTCTCTCTCTCTCTCTCTCTCTCTCTCTCTTTCTCTCTCATAACATGAACAGGAATTTCGTGTCTACATCATACTGCCCACCAAGGGACAGAGTTCCCCAGTATGGGAGCTCTATTTTTCCCCTAGAGTCTCTGAAAGGCTTTGGTCTGTGAGGGCCTGGGATGTCTTCCCCCAGGCTCTGTTCCTGGAAACAGAAGCTGCAGCTTGAACACTTGACCGAGGTGTCAGGTGCAGGAGGATGTGGCTTTCGGGTCTTCACAAAGACAGCACGAACTGGAATCCTCTTAGCAAGTCTCTCCGCCTAGGTCTGCCTTCCACGTAAGCTGGCTCAGTGGCAGAGCGCTTGCCTGGCACGCACAAGGCCTTCCCAGCATGGTAAGTAAAGCAAAGCCCCTGATGCTGTACAAAAGCCATCACTCTTCCTTCCCAGCCCAGGGGTTTGTTCTTTCCCTTTGGCTGGATTTGAAGCCTGTCTGCTGCTTATCTGTCTATACAGACGGGGAGGCACGGGCCTGGCCCGCTGTGGATTCCCGTTCTGCCTTGAGTCTTGAGTTGTCTCTTCCCTTTCCTTTTTCTCTTCCTCCTTTCCTTCCTCTCTTTTTTGTGTCCTCTCTCTTTTGACAGTTTCTCACTCCATAGCCAAGGCTGCCTTCAACCTCCTGATCCTCCAGCCTCAGCCTCCCGAGTATTGGGATCACCGCACTCAACTGCTTTTCAGTTTTAAGAAGCTCGTGTGTGAGGCAGGATCTCTGTGCAGGTCCTGAGCCCCACCGGCTCTGTGCAAAGCCACAGGGTGACCCTGGAGACGATTCCTCTCTTCACCTCAGCATGGTCCTGTGGGGCGCTATGGGTAGGGTGCTTGCCTAGCATCCCTGAGTTTGATCTCCAGTACTGGGTGTGTTGGTGTGTGGTGCAAGCCTACAATCCCAGCACGAGGGTAAATTTCCTGTGTCAGAGCAAGTTTGAGACCAGCCTGGGCTACATGACCAGCCTGGGCTACATGAGACTCTG
>PVHP010019247.1:0-32451 GCA_004024765.1 Zapus hudsonius
TTTACACGGGCCCCTAAATGTTCCTTGATTCTCTGTGAGTGTGAAATGTTTGTCAGGTGTGATCTCCCCAACTTCCATCCCAAGCTTTTGCTGCACAGCTTCCAGTGTATGGTCAGAGTTGCACAGCATGAAAGTGTGGGAAGCAGGCCGGAATGCGAGGCTCTCTCCATCTGACTCTCCGCTATACAGTGTGTAAACGTTGCTGCTTCATCTGCTGTCATTGGAGGTGCTTGTAAAACTCCTGCGGTCTTGTTCGTAGCAGTGATGGGCAACCCTCCATCTGCCTTTGGACTAAAGCCAGGGCTGGAAGCTCACTCAGCTACCGCCTTTAATTTTTTGGGATAGATTTTTTTACAATGGCCTCATCTTGCAGTTTTCTGGTGTGAAGGCAAGTGGAGTGTTGTTTCTTTTTTAAAAACGTTTTATTTATTTGTTTATTTACTTATTTACTTACTTACTTACTTGAGAGAGAGAAAGAAGCAGAGAGAGAGAGAGAGAGAATAGGCATGCCTCTGGCCAATGCAAACAAACTTCAGACGCATGTGCCACCTTGTGCATCTGACTTTATAAGGGTGCTAGGGAATCGAACCAGGGTCCTTGGACTTTGCAGACAAGTGCCTTAGCTGCTGAGCCATCTCCACAGCCCCTGTTGTTGTTTTCTAAGACAGGTTCCCAATGTGTAGCTCAGTCTCATAATTCTCCTGCCTCAGTGCTCTGGTGCTGGTTTTACAAGACCACCTATGGCGGGGAGTGGCCTTTAGAGGCTAAGACCCAACAGATGAATGAATAAAGAGTGTTTAGACACAGGAAGCATCAAGACAAGAAGCCTGAAGTCAGAAATCAAACCTTTGCCCTGGCCTCATGGGAACCAGACTTTGTGACTTGCTTCTAATAAATAAAATATTAATAAGTGATGGTGCTGCCTTTTGAGACAAGATTTCACTATGTATTCCATGTAGCTGAGGCTGGCCTTGAACTAGTAATCCTCCTGTTTCCTCCTCCTGAGTGCTGAGATGACAGATGTGCACCACCATGCATACTCATAAAGAATCTTTTTCTTTCTAAGACAAAGGCTCACTGCCCAGGCTAGCTATGAACTTTCTATATAGCTGAGGATGATGTTGAACTCCTGATCCTCCTACCTCTACCTCTCAAGTGCCAGGATTACAGGTATGTACCACCATGCTAGATTATATAATTTTAGAGGGCTGGAGAGATATCTCAGTGGTTAAAGGTGTTTGCTCTTAGGCCTGACAGTCCAGGTTCAATTTCCCAGTAAAGCCAGACACACAAAGTGGTACATGCAGCAGGAGTTCATTTGTAGTGGCAAGAAGCATTGGTATTCTCTCTCTCTTAAATAAAACATTTAAAAATATTTATTTATTTATTTATTTTCAAGCAGAGGGAGAGAGATAATGGGTGTGCTAGGGCCTCCAGGCACTGCAAATGAACTCCAGATGCATGCACCACTTTGTGCATCTAGCTTTATGTGGGTGCTGGGGAATCAAACCCAGGTTGTTAGGCATTGCAGGAAAGTGCCTTAACCACTGAGCCATCTCCCTGGACCATACCATCAGGTTGATATAGGGTAACAATAGTGTATTCTTTTCTGATGTTTTAAATGTAAGTCTTTTCCACTTCAGTGCCCCGTGATAAGAGAGTGTGCAATGTACTTGGAATTGAACCTAGGGCCTGGTGCTTGCTACATTAGACAGGTACTCTACCACTGAGTTATGTCCTGACTGTATAGTTCAGGCAGGCCTTGAACTTGTGATCTTCCTGCCTCGGCTTCCTGAATAGCTGAGATTACAGGCTTGGCACTTTTTTTTTCTTTTCAGGTAGGGTCTCACTCTAGGCCAAGCTGACCTGGAATTCACTATGTAGTCCTACAGTGGTCTCCAACTGACAGTGGTCACCCTACCTCTGCCTCCCAAGTGCTGGGATTAAAGGAGTGTGCCACCATGCCCGGCATAATTTTTAAATTTTTTGGGTGTGTGTGTGTGTGTGTGTGGTATTCTTGCGGTGCACCCATATGCTGCATGCAGCAGAAAACACTCAACTACGGCAGCCAGAGCAGAATGCCTGGTGTTCCCACAAAATTACTTTCCCCCCCGGTCTTGTTTTGAGCCCCTTTTACTGATTCCTTGTGAGCTCTCAGGGCTCCAATGAACCCTGAGTCTCTGCTCCCCTGCAGGGCTGGGCTACAGGAGCCAAGGACTGGGGTCACAGGTACGTGTTGCCAACCGGGCTGTTTACTGGGATCCACAGATTCCAACTTGGGCAGCCTCAGGTGCCCTCAGGCCCTCATTTTTGCACAGGAAATACACTTAACCTATCTTACTCATCTTTGGCAAGCACAGTCCCGACTCCCACTCTCACTCACTATCTTGTGAGCTGCCTGGAGAGGTCCACATGGCCAGGAGCCCAGGGAAGCCCCCAGCCAGCAGTTTATGGGTATCCCAGGCCTGTACAGCAGACCACATGAAGTCCCGCTAATAACCACAAGAGGGAGCTCGAAGGCTGGTCCTGTCCCAGATGTCCCTGGTGACGACTGTCACTGTGGCTGACACCTTGAGCCAGGGGGCTCAGCTAAACATTGCCTGATCCGGCCTCACAGAAGCTGCGTGGGATGATATGTGTGTTACCTTTAGCTGTGAGGCTGTAATTTTTTTATGCAGTAATACAGAAATAATGAACTCCCCAAATGGGAGGGTCGGAAGAAGGAGTGTGGCTCAGTGGTAGGGTACTTGTCTAAGACACCCAAGGCCCTGGAGTCTAGCTCCAGCACTACAGACTAAAAGATGAGAAAATAAGCATGGTGTGGCAGTATGGTCCCAGCATCCAGGGCTGGAGAGGCCAAGGCAGGAGGATCACAATTCCAGGCCAGCCTGGGATCCATTGTGAGACTGAGTGGAGAGGGAAGGAGGGAGGGTCTTGAACACTTGGAGCAGAGTCTTTATTCCTGGAACCACTGCCCATAGTCCTGGGACCAAGGAGAACATGATCGTGCTAAGTAGTCCTGGGCACCTCCTATGTAGGATGTCATCAGTATCAGCCTCATAGGGCTGTTTTGGGTCTCAGAATTTATTTTTTGTGGCTGTTGGTTTTGTTCCTGGGGTAAAATACAGACTAAGTGCCTTGAGCCACACCCCCAGCCATGGGCTGGGGATGCAGTGACATCAGCTCACTGTTCTTAGCACAATCCCAATACTGACTCCCTGTCACTGTAGTGCACACCAGAGAAGCTGCAAAGTCATTCACTGCTCCTATCAAATTGTGGTATTTGGCCAGGCGGGGTGGCACATGTCTTCAATCCCAGCACTCTGGAGGCAGAGGTTGGAGGTTCACCATGAGTTTGAGGCCAGCCTGGGACTATAGAAGGGGTTCCAGGTCAGCCTGGGTTAGAGTGAGGCCCTGCCTAGGAAAAATAAATAAAAATAAAAACAAGAAAAAAAAAAGATGTGGCATCTTGGTCTCCCTCTTTTTGTTGTTGTTGTTTTGTGTTTTGTTTGTTTGTTTTTTCTTTTTGAGACAGAGTTTCATGTAGCCCAGGCTGGCTTGAATTCACTATAGAGTTGAGGATGGCCTTAAACTCCTGAACTCCCCATGCCAGGTCGTCCCTCCCCTTGCATCTGGGACTGCATAACCAAGAGAATGTGGTAAGGATGATTGTGCCAGGCTCAGAGACCAAGCCTCCAAGGACCCTAAAGCTACTGCTGTCTCTTTAGGACTTCCACCTTAAGAGCCCTGAGCCACCTTAAGGAGCCTTTTGCTTGAGGCTGACCTGATGAGAAGGACCTAGAGTGATGCCTTGGTTAATAGTCTCAGCTGACCCTTGGGAGGCTGAGACAGAAGGATTGTCATGAGTTCGAGGCCAGCCTAGGTTGCATAATGAGTGCTAGTAGATTCTATCTCAGAAACGTAAAAACAAAACAAAGCAAAAAAAAAAAAATTCCCAGATGAGCCCTTCCTTCAGCTGAACACCACCACGGATCTCAGTTCATGTATCCCTGAAATAAGAGTCTCTGTTGACCTCTGCTCCAATTCCTGACCCACAAACACTGAATTGCTTCCCCCTTCCAGAGTGAAGCTGCCCTCCTCCCCTCTCCCACCTTTCAACAGTGGCTCATAATCTTCTGGACAGATAAAGTGCAGCAATGAACACAGTCCTCAGGGTGGTCTTCCCTGACCAGTTAAGACTTAAACCAGAAAGTTATGTGCTCCAAGTGGATGGATCCAGGCATTGTAATGGTGTTCAAGGGGAATAGCTCCATTTCCTTTGTAAGCACTTTCTTTTCAGGTTTTAGAGACCTGCCTTCACATCATCTCAGGTTCAAGTCCACTGGAAGAAATATCTGCCATTCTCCCAGCATTCCCAGCAAAGTCTCACTCTCTCCTTTCTCCTCTCCTGTCTTCTCTCTTCTTCCTCAACCTTTCTCTCCTCTCTCGGTCTCGAGACAGGATCTCACCATGCCGTCCACTTGTGAACTTCTGCCTCTACCTCCTGAGGGCTGGGATTACAGGCGTGGTACTGTGCCACACCCCTTCCCTGCATCTCCCAGGAGTGCATGTGTGGCTAAGGAGACAGAAGTGTCAGAAACCCTCAGATGAATCCTACTCCATTGAACTGTATGGAGTAAGAGTGGGAGCCAGCTATGACATTGTTAAACCCGACCCCCAACATTGCACCTCCTCCAGCAAGGTTCCACCTCCCCAAATTGCTACCAATTGGGGACCAGGTATTCAGAACATATTATTTTATGGGGGGGGTATCTGATTCACCACAAATGGAGAACACCACCTTCGTCATTCCAGGTGACACATGTAGGCCTGAGCTCCTTCACCATCTCTGATTTAGCATCCCTCCTCCCATCACTTGTCAAAAAGAGAAAGTTCAACAGCTAGCCACACCCAGAAGCAAATTTTGCAGCCAGCATGGGTGGCACAAAGCCAGATCTAGACCCAGCACAAGCCCTGAGCCTCTCCTCTGGTAGACTGTGACCATCTGATTTATTACTCCAGAGACTTGGTGCAGAGTGTGTGGACAGAAAAAGGACAATAATGAAATCTGGCCAGTGCCCAAACAGGGCTGCCAGACATGGAGGGTTGCCAGGTGTAGTTCATGCCTATAACCCTAGTGCTTGGAAGGATGAGGTAGGAGGATTGTCCAAGTTCAAAGTCATGCTTTGGTGACGTAGTGGGTTTGAGACCAGCTTCAGCTGCATAGTGAGTCCCTGTCTCAAATATAAGCAAGGACTGAGATGATCAACTGGTAGAGTACTTGCCTAATAAGCTCAGAGTCCTGGGTTTGGTGGGCTCTGAGGCTGAAGAGATTGCTCAATGGTTAAAGGTGCTTGCTTGCAGAGCTTAATGGTCTGAGTTCGATTCCCAGTACTCACATAAAGCCAAAGAGATAAAGTGGTACATGCATCTGGAGTTCATTTCAGTGGCAGGAGGCCCTGTTGAGCCTATACTCACTCTCTCTGTTTCTGTCTTAAATAAATAAATAAAAATATTTACTAAAAGTAAAGTAAAATGGGTCATGTGGCACATGCCTATAATCCTAGCATTCAGAAGGATCAGAAGCTCAACGTCATTCTCAGCTACATAACAAGTTTGAGGCCAGCCTTGGCTACATGAAATAAAACCTCCAGGTATGGTGGCACATGCCTTGAGTCTCAGCACTGAGAAGGCAGAGGTAGGAGGATCATTATGAGTTCAAGACCATTCTAAACTACATAGTGAATTCCAGGTCAGCCTGGGCTAGAGCAGGACCTCTACCTACCTCAAAAAAATAATAATAACAGCAATAATAATTTAAATAATAAATTAGTTAATAATAATAAAATCCAAGGATTTTTGGGTGTGACTTTTGAATTCTGGTTCATCTGATTATTTGACAGATGAATAAACTGAGGCTCAGAATCACAGCTTAGTCGTAGAGTGCTTGTGTGTGGGAGGCTCTGGGTTCAATGCTCAGGGTGGAAGAAAGGAAGAAAGGAAGGGAGGGAGGGAGGGAGGGAGGGAGGGAGAGAGGAACTACCCCAAGGTCACTGAGGAGCAGAATATCCTGCAGAATTTGATTTTTCTGACTGTTCTCTTTTCCCATCCTTGTTCAGGGTAGTAAAATCTTTTTTGCTTTTTTTTTTTTTTTTTTTTTTTTTTTTTTTTTTTTTTTTTTTTTTTTTTTTTTTTTTTTTGCTTTTTTGCTTTTGATCATTCATTCAGCTATGCTGAGAATTGAATCTAGGGCCTCACACATGCTAGGCAAATACTACCACTGAGCTATATTTCCAGTCTCTCTCTTCTTTCCTTCCTTTCTCTTGGGCTGACCTGGAACTCACACTGTAGCCCCAGGCTAGCCTGAAACTCACAGATCATTCTATCCCTTTCTCTTTTATAAGTTTTTTGTTGATAGCTTCCATAATTACAGACCATAAACCATTATGATTCCCTCCCCACTCTCCCTCATATCTCTTCCCCCTCTCAATTAGTCTCTGTTTCTGTGTCATCATCTTTTCCTCCCATTATGTAGGTATTATCAGGCACTTCAAGATCATGAATATCAAGGCCATTTTGTGTCTGGAAGTTTGCATTGTAAGCAGTCCTACCCTTCCTTTGGCTCTTACAATCTTTCCGCCACCTCTTCTGCAATAGACCCTGAGCCTCAGAAAGTGTGCCTATCCTTTTCTCTTCAGTGCTGGGATTAAAAGTGTGCACCACCATGCCAAGCTTTTTATTTATTTATTTATTTATTTATTTATTTATTTATTTATTTATTTATTTATTTTATTTAAGCCGGGGGCTTGCTCTGTAGCTCCGGCTGGCCTGTGCCACACAGCACATGAACTTGACTTTCATTTTGTAACCAGAACCCTAATCAGAGGTGGGAGCTTGGGAAGCAGGGAACTGCAGGGGATTACTTCCTTTATTAATTCACTGGACAGATATTTATCAAACCCAGCCCTTGCTAGGGTTTGGGAACACATAGGGAAAGAGGCAAAGACTAGTCTGGGCAGGCAGCAAGAGAAACCAATCATGGCTCACACAAGTTCGCATACATTACAGCCACGGAGAATGCCAAGAAGGAAAAGAACAAGACATCCACCACACATTCCATAGGCAGCCATGGGCATCCACAGGCATGGGTCAGGAGGGCTCCCAGGAGGAAATGAGCTTGGGCTGATCCAAGAAGGCATTTCCACAGGAGCTTACGGGAAGGACTGCAGGGACAGCGTGTCCTGCCCCACTGAACCCCTGACCCCTCCTGCAGCAGCCATTGCTGTGAGCCTGCCAGGAAGCTTCCTGGAACTGTGGCTGGTCCGATGACACACACTCGGGGTGTTCCAATGATGACATCTAAAACCCTTCCCCATAGCCAGAGACTTGTGCTGCCAGAGAAACAACACTTGGGGAATTCCGGATGCCGCCTCTGCCCTTCCCACCGGGAAGAAAGTTGGGATAAAGTTTTTCTTGCAAGTATTTCAGGACACTGCTAAGCTGTTTCCCCCGCGCCCCTCCCCCGTGCCTGGCCCACATCCTCTCACCCTCTGGCCCCCGGGGGGTACCCCAATTCTCTGGCAGTGCTGCTCCTTCTGCCCGGAGCTCTGCTCCACCCAGCAGGAACCAGGAACCCTGGATCCCTCTTCCCAGTTCACAGCCCACCCCACCCCTGCTGCCCCCAGGCATGAGTTTCCTGAGCACACTGCTTGTGGTTTCTAGGTGCCAGGGCCTCTTGGCACATTTGAACCCCACCCTTTGCCCCTCATTAACGCCTCCGTTTCCACCTCTCCGTAAAGTGAGAAGAACGAACAGCCCTTCTTATAGCATGGGTCAGGATGAGACCACCCTGTGGAGCACTAAAGTACCCAATACGCGGTGGGCACGCGGCCAAATAGCCATCCTGGGTTGACATGGTGTACAGTGTCTAAGCCTGGGCTCATTCTTTCTTTTTTTGTAACCTGTCTCTCAAATAAATAAATAAATAAATAAATAAATAAATAAATAAATAAATAAATAAATAAATAAATAAATAAATAAATAAACTAAAAATAAAGTCAAATGGGCCGTGTGGCAGATGCCTAAGTACACAACCAAGTTTTCTTGCAAGCAAGGTCCCCAAATCCCCACATTCACCTAGCTTCACGTTGGGTGGGAGCTGTGCCCGCGGCGGCGGAGGGACGAGGCAGGGGGCAGGGTGCTCAGCACACGGCGTCCCCTCTGCACCCAGTCCTTACTGCCCCTCCCCATCCTGGGTTTCCGGGAACCTGGCCCGCGGCCGGGCGCAGCGGCGGTGCGCGCGGAGCGGGCCGTGTGCCGGCCTCTGCGGCCCGCCGGGCGGAGCGTTTGCGCTCGGCTCCACTTCCCTCTATAAAGGCCGCCGCGCGCTCCGCTCCCGCACGCCTCCTCCAGTCCCCGCACATCTGCGCGCATCTGTCTTCCGACTCCACGCCGCTCGCCATGGATCCCAACTGCTCCTGCGCCAACGGTGAGGGGGGCCCTTGGAGAGCTCGAGAGGCAGTTTCTGGTCCCTTTCTCTAGTCACTCAATCTCGGGGTCCTAACGGTCCCTTCTCGGAGCCCCCTTTTACTAACAAGCTATTTAGGTGATGGCTGTTCAGACTCCGTCGGGTTCTTGGTGGGCGCGAGGGGTGCGCTGGGACCAGTCGCGCTCACGCCACCTTGTCTCCTGTTAGATGGCTCCTGCTCCTGCGGCGGCGCCTGCAAGTGCAAAGAGTGCAGATGTACCTCCTGCAAGAAGAGTGAGTGAGGCCCCCTCGGCCTCGTGCCCGTCCACCCCCAGCCCGTCCTTAGCCTGCCACCCCACCCCGGGAAACATCCAAGCGAGCGCTGCCTTGGCGCCTCCTCTGGGACCACCACCCCGGTCCGGACGGCGGGAATCCTTACTCTCATTGTCCCTGGAGCTCATCCCTGTCACCTCCTCCTTTCTTCTAGGCTGCTGCGCCTGCTGTCCCGTGGGTTGTGCCAAGTGCGCCCAGGGCTGCATCTGCAAAGAGGCTTCGGACAAGTGCACCTGCTGCGCCTGACTTGGGGGCAGCCCAGCCCAGCCCAGAACCACGTGTAAATAGAGCGATGTGTACAAAACTGGATTTTTTTTTTTTTACAATTCTGACCCATTTCTTGCATCTTGTTTTCTATGAAGCATGTAACGGATAATAAAGTCAAGTTGACTGGACTCTGACTCTGGTCGTCCTTGTGCGCCTTGGAAATAAGGGGTTGGGGTGAGGGACTGAATTGACTCAAATATGGTCCTGTAACAAGTTGAGTGCTTTGGGCAAGCCAAGTGTTGTAGTCAACTTTCTAGTTGCTGCTCAGAAAGAACCCAAACAAAAGCCGCTTGTGGAAATGGGTTTATTTGGTTTAAAGACTTGAGGGGAGACTCCGTTCTGGCAGGGAAAACGATGGCATGAGCAGAGGGGTGGACATCACCTCCGCCATTGCACTGCAAACAATGGCAGGAAGGTGTGCCAAACACTGGCAAGAGGAAGCTGGTTTATAACCCTATAAACCCGCCCCCAACAACACAGCTCCAGGGAGGTTCTAATACCCAAACTGCCATCTGCTGAGGATCGATCACTCAGAATACATTCATTTGTTTGTGGGGGACACCTGGATCAAACCATGACACCAAGTTACCTCACTGGGCTTAATCGTCCATAAAATAGGAAAATGGATAGACAGTTCAGGGGTGGGGGATAGAGGACACAGATATAGATTCCCTTCCCACAGAAACTCTTCAATCTATAATTTGATTTATTTTGGCATTGGGGACCAAACAAAGGACTTAATCAAGCTCTCTACTACTGAGTTACAACTCTGGCCCCTAGATCCATAATTTTTTAAGAGTATGTGAAATTTAAGCTGGGCGTGGTGGCGCACACCTTTAATCCAGCACTCGGGAGGCAGAGTTAGGAGGATCACCATGAGTTCAAGGCCACCCTGAGACTACATAGTGAATTCCAGGTCAGCCTGGACTAGAGCAAGACCCTACCTCGAAAAACCAAAAAAAAAAAAAAAAAGTATATGAGATTTATACTCTCAGGAGTAGGGGAGACAGAGAAGATGGGAAAGGTCTCTGTCCAGGAAAGAAGTCCCTGGAGAAGGGGCTTACTCACGTGGAAAGCAAAGCAGGAAAGTGGCCAGGTAAAAAATTCTACCACCCTCCCCTCCCCGCACCTGGGAGAAGAGACCCCAGAAAACCTCCTCACATAAGAAGGGGCAACGGAGGATAAGCCATGATTTCATCCTGAGTTTTCTCCCCCAAATTCATTCTTCATTGGACTTTAAGCTTAGATCTGACTACAGGGTGTGGAACTCAAAAGTAGGTACTTGACTGTCAGTCACAGACCTAAACTTTGGTAAATAAATCTAAAATGAGTTAATAAAAATCAGGGGCTGAGCTTGACAACTCATGCCTATAATCTCAGCACTCAGAGGCTGAAGCAGAAGGATAGCTGCAAGTTTGATTCCAGCCTGGGCTATAGAGACTGTCTCAAAAAAAAAATTAGAGAAATACAGAACCTTTATTATTTTTTTTTTGTTCTGAGAAACTTTATTAAAAGGAAAATGTATGGGGCCTTGGGAGACGGCTTATCGGAAAGGAAAGCACTTATGTAAGCATGAGTTCCATTCCACCTCCAGGAAAAAAAATAATAAAAGGTCCAGGGTGGCCATGCAGTCCTGTATTACCATTCCCACGAAGGTCAGACAAATGGGAGAATCACTGGGCTCCCTGGTTAGCCAGTTTGATTGAAAACAGCAGCTCAGGGTTCAAAGAGAGATTGTCTCAGAAGACACCTGTGCACATACATGTGCACCTGCACATGAGTGCATACACACACCACACATACTACACACATACCAAAAAACCCTTCCAAGGCAGTTAGTTGCTCACAGACCCTCACTGCTGAGTCTGCCACTTTTCTGAATAGCAATTCAAAAGTATGACTTTTCCTTTCTTTCTCTTCTTTGGTGGCCCTTGGAAATCCCTAAGTGTGCTTACCTGACACGTTGGGGCTCTTCCACCTTTATGTTCCCAGCTCTGATCCAACAACCCCCTCCCTCTCTCTTTCTTTTGGGAAACCCTCTTAACTTTCCTGAGTCTTTTTCTATATTTTCCTTAATGAAGTCTAATTTTTCCCTCTCCAAAAATAAACAGGCCGGGCGTGGTGGCGCACGCCTTTAATGCCAGCACTCGGGAGGCAGAGGTAGGAGGATCACCGTGGGTTCAAAGCCACCCTGAGACTCCAGAGTGAATTCCAGATCAGCCTGGACTAGAGTGAGACCCTATCTCGAAAAACCAAAAATAAATAAATAAATAAACAGATAGATAGGAAAGTGTACAGAACAACAGCTGGAAGGTGTGGAATGGCTCTTATAGAGGAGACTGGTGTGGTCCTTAACCACATCTGCCTTTCCTGTTTCATACACTTCACCCTACCACCCACGAGCTCTGTTTTCCAATTTCTTCTCTTCTTGGAATTTGGGGAATATTGTATAGTTCACAGGTTTCCAAGATACAAACAATAGTATAAAATGGGGGAGGGTGTTATAGCTCTTTGTTCTAGTCCTTTCTCTCAGTATCTAGGGGACTCTCCTCCCATCCCTTGGTATTTGTTGATGCTGAAGAGATGAAAACCGTGGAATTGAGGAAACTTGGGCAGCATGCTGAGCAGTGAGGCCTAGTGGTGTGGAAGCTTCCCAGGAGGCAGAGTACAGGGGGAGAAATGCTGATGGACCTGGGGGAAGAGGGAAACTGGAGCATAGAGCCTACCTGCTCCAGTGTGTCAGCCAAGCCTATCTTTGATCAGGGGTCACAAAGGTCCTTCTCACTGCATGTGGAAAGACATACGTTGCCTTTTTCTCTGGAGCTTCTCTGCCCTGCCTCTCAAAATATACATGTCAGCAGCCCCATTCCTTTTCTGAAGCATGGAGGACGGCAAGAACAGACAACCTCAGGCACCCAGACAGCTTTTTGTGGCTTTTTTACTTTTTATTTTTTTGAGACAGAGTTTCACTTTGTAGCTCAGGCTGGCTTTGAACTTGCAATCCTCCTGCGTCAGAATCCTGAGTACTGGGATTAGAGTCCTGAGCCACCATTACTACCTCAAGCCACATGTATTGATTCAACAAGAAAATTCATATAAATATATGAAGAGCAAAATTATGAAAAATAGTATCATAAACATTACATGTTTAGTCAAGGGTTTGCCCTGAGTTTTGGAAACTAGATTGCTCAGCCTGTCTGGCATGGGCCTTCTAAGAAGAAGCTGTCTGTCTTGGCTGCACCGGGACAGACACGACTCTTCTTTTCCAGAGAGCACTGTGGTGTGTGTGACTTGGCCATGAATCTTAAGATGTTTCTCCCACAGTTAGGCTGAATTCTGCTCCTCTCTCAAATCCTGTCCCTGGTTACTTCAAATTAGCAAAGAGACTAGGGACTTGAAGGGAATCATCTAGCACCTTGTGGGTGAGGTGAAGTGGCCAGGAGCACGCCATCCAGGTGAGATGAGGGTGCAGCCTGCAGTGGAAGGTGGAGCAGTGTTTATTAGGAAGCTGGGAGCCCAGAGCAACTTGTAATTAAAACCAACGGTTAGTGCCCATGGCTATTTGTTGAGTTAATGGGATTTGATGTTTCATCAAAGGGGAAAATGAGTCTGTTGGCCAGAAGTCAGGACCAAGCTTGCCCTCAGGTTCTCCATGGGAAAAGCTACCTATGCCATGTGCATGGGTTTTGGTGCCAGGCTGTCCTGACTTGCAGCCCACTTCACCCCTGACTCTAGATTGTGTGGCCCAGGCCCCAAATCACTGAACCTTGGAACCTCTGGTTTTGTAACTAGACTGGACCCCAAAATGACTGATAGCCCATTGTTCTGTTTGTCAGGTGTTGTTTGCACCTGCAGGCTATCAAGTCATCACGTGTTCCAGTCTTTGTGGGGACTCCATATCATCTGGATCCCATGTTGACATCCCAGATGACCTCGGTTGATTACAAGGTATTTATAATGAGGAAGAGCATACTCATAAGTGCCAAGACAGAGCTCACCATGCCCTCCTTAGGGATTTCCAACCCTGGAAATCTCCCCTTCCAGTGAAAAGTTCTGATTATGGTATATCACACCCTCTCCTAACTGCACCCTAGGGAAAACCCAGCTCCCCACCCCCAGACCTGATCTTTAATACTAAAGGGCCTTCAGCTGAGAGTTCCCCTTCTCCATTGGCCATTGAGTGAAAATTCCCTTGCAGTCACTAAGAAATCAAGCTGGAGCTAAGATGGAAACCTCCTTCTTGCTGACTAGCTGTCAGAAAGTTAGAAAGAGTCTATGCTGCCTGCAGCCCTATGGGAGAGAGAAGTCATCAATAGTGGTGAATAGCAGTGGACCCTTCAAGCCTTAAGACTGGCCAGCCAGGCCAAATGTGCCAACCGGTGCAATAGTGGCATGTCTATTGTGAGGAAACCAATTGCTCTTTAATTGGACTGGAGGCCTGCAGTCCAGGGAGAGAATACATGCCTGGTACTGAAGACCTAGTCAAAAGCCTACTTTGGGGGAGGTCATGAGCCCTAGGGGAGGAACACCTGCTGTTGTCTGGCTAAATGCACCTATTATGCACACCAAACTGCTTTCTAAACATTCTTAATGCTCATATTCATATTTTATTGTTTCTATCACTTTTGGTTAGAGAAGATTCTCTTTTCAGATGATGGTGACCACTGGGGTGACCCAAAAGTCACCATAGTGCTGAAAAGAATTGACAGCACTAAGTGAGTCATCTCTATCACACCCTCCAAGGCTCAGGGTCCATTGTGGAAGAGGTGGCAGGAAGAATGTAAGAGCTAAAGAAAGGGTAGGACTGCTTACCATGCAATCTTCCAGACACAAGGCCTTGATGTACATGACCTCACAGTGCCTGACACTACCTCCACAAGACCTTCATAACAGGAGGGAAAAAATGATGGCATCAAAATAGAAGAGAGACTAATTTGAAAGAAGAAGGAATTCAATGGAAAGTGGATTTGAGAGGGGGAGATTAGGGCGGGGATTATCATGGTTTATTGTCTATACTTCTGGAAGCTATCAATAAAAAGGTCATTTTTAATTTGTGCTTGTTCCTTCAACTGTTTGACTACTTGCAAGTGGCACTGGGTGGACAAGAAACTGCAGATTCAGTCATGGCTCCTGATTTGGAGCAGGGAGATAATATTACTACCTAGGATCCACAAGAGTGACTGGCTCCTGGCTAGGACTTCATAAATAAGGCAACTATGACCATTCAGTCTACACGGGCCCTCTGGAGAGAGAATTCAGCCTCCACCACCAGCTCCAGGGTGTGGCAAGACGTATCTGAGCAGGGTTACTCTGAGGTGGAGGCTGAGGAGGGAACATTGTTTTTTGTTTTTATTTTAATATTTTATTTATTTTTTTGCAAGCAGAAAGATAGAGATAGAGAGAGAGAGAGAGAGAGAGAGAGAGAGAGAGAGAGAGAGAGAGAGAGAGAGAAGGCATGCCAGGGTATCCAGCCACTGCAAACAAACTCCAGACACATGTGCCACCTTGTGCATCTGGCTTATGTGGGTACTGGGGAATTGAACCCAGGTCCTTAGGCACTGGAGATAAGTGCCTTAACTGCTGAGCCATCATCTCTCCAACCCGGGAGCATGGTTGATTGTGGACTAGGGAAGTACAGATGATGTACACAAAGACCTCAGTGACAGTCTGGTTTTGTGGTTTTAGTGCTACCATTGTCGCCTTTAGCAGCCAGTCAGCACTAACACCCTCCCAGCCGCTTCCTCGTCAGAGGGGACATGGCTCATGGCTGTCCTGTGCTATGTCACCTAGGCAACAGGGGCTGCAGGTTGTGGTCTATCCACTGTCCCTATAAAACAAGCACTCTGTTCCTCTGTAATTTCAGCCAGCACTCAGGAGGTGGAGACAAAAAGATCACAGACAGCTTCCCCTTTGAGGCTAGCAAAGGCCAAGAAGGCAAATTCAGCTTACCTTAAATGATAGTATATGTTTCACTGTGTGAGAGGCTACAGAAACTTTTTTAAAATTAGTTGTTCATTTATACCTGTATGAGTGTGTGAAGGTCTCTTGTCACTGCAAACAAATGCCTGTCCAGCTTTACATGAGTGGTTGGAGAATCAAACCCAGGGTCAGAGGCATTGCAAGCAAATGCCTTTAACCACTAAACCATCTCTCTAGCTCCTCCTGTATCAACATTTTTAGTCACAGAATCAAGGAATGTCAGAGTCAATCCATTTAGCAATTACACGGGTGGGGCCATCAGGCACCAGGCGGGTGGGCTACAGCAGAGCAGGGTAACCTCTAATGTGGGTTTTGCTTAACCTCATAGCCTCTCAGCCTTAGGATTGCTGGAGGGTAGAGGTTTGCTGAGCTTAAGGCTATATTCTCAGTTTTACCTACTAGTCAGGAGAATGTTAGATCAGATACAAAAGATAAGGTCTGCAATCCCAGGACTTGGGAGAATGATGCAAGGAAGATCACGAGTTCCATGCCTGCCTGGACCCATCCTAAAGAAACATCAAACAGGCGAGTAAAGGTAGGCCACCGGCAACATTCCATCTGTCCACAGTCAAGACAATCTACCTAGCCAAAGTCAGTTGCAGGCTCTTTGACACGCACACACTTCTCCAGAGACCTTTAGTCCACACCAGCCTTTGATTTGCCTGGACTGCAATGGAGGCAGGGGACCATGGACTCTTCCAGATCAAGGGCCTAAGGCCCATTCTGCCATGTGGGAAAGAGAAGTAGAGTTATAAGTCACTGTGCCCTGAGTGGCACAGGTCTGGCCTTGTACAGAGTTGACAGCATGTCCACCAAGTGCTGTACCTCCTGCCTAAATCCAGTCCTGTAGCCATTCCCCTCCTCATAGGAGGCTGTTGCCCTCCCCACCCCCTCCCCAGACTTCTGAGCCCGGGTGGGCTCCTGCAGGTGCAGAGTGCATGAGTTCCTCCTGCAGGAAGAGCAGAGGGAGCTGGTAGAGACTCGCTGGGAAATGGAGAGCTGGTCAGGAGGCAGGGAGTATAGCCCCAGCTCAACAGGCAGGAGCAGTCCAGAGAGCAGCACCCCACATTCTCCCCTACACACACATACCCCAGCCAAGATTTGTTTAAGCATTAAAACAGATACAATTGAGCGCCATCCTTCCTTCTTTAATGAGGTCCAGAAAAGGCTCAGGCAGTCTAACACAGACCTGATTTCTTGAGGACTTCCCTCCTTTAAGTTCTGGGGTCTGGCCTCATTTGTCCCTGTAGGCCCTGTAACTGACTCCCGTCTTTCGTCCCTGTCCTGGAAAAGAACTTGACCTCAGAGATTCTCCAGTCATCTGCCAACATTGCTGTGTTATCCCCTGAGCTGTGCCAAGTGTGCCCAGGACTGTGTCTGCAAAGAGGCATCAGACACATACCGCTGCTGGACTGGGCTTGGGGACAGCCCCGCTCCCCTGTGTAAATGCAGTGGTTTGTACAGAGCTGGATTTCTTTCTTACACATCTAGGACCCATTTACTACATTCCTTTTCTGATGAAATATGCAAATGACAACAAAACCCAGGACTTGATTCTGGCTCTGGTTACCTTTGAAATAAAGAATGTGAGGTCCAACAGTGAAAGTGGGAGAATAGACTGAGAGCCCAGGGATCTTAGTGCTGGCGTCACACTTAACCCCCCTGGCCCTAAATGTCTTGACACCAGGTGAATGACCCGTTCTACCTTCAGATTCTCAGTTAAAATTGCAGTGGTTTCAAACAGATGTCCCCCATAAACTTGTGTGTTTTGAATGGTTGATCCCTAGCTGATGACAATTTGGGTGGTGAAGACTTGCTAGAGGAGATGTGTTTTGGGGGATGGGCTTAGGGATGTTATTGGCAGCTCCCCTTTGCTAGTTTGGCTCACTCTCTTGCTGCTATTTTCCACATGCTATAGCAGAGGTGATGTCCAGCCTCTGCTCATGCCATGCTTTCCTCTAACATCAGGAAGGTTCTCCACAATAAAAACTTTCCTCCCATCAGCTGCATTTGGTCAGGTGCTTTATCCCAACAAAGAGAAGGTAACTACAACAGAAAATGGAGCATATTGGTCTGGAGAAGTTTCACAGGACTAGAGGGTTCACCCATGTGTGAGGTCCTGAGTTTGATCTCCAGCACCACATAAAACTGGGTATGGGAACTAGGGAGGAGGCTCCATGGCTAAAGGTGCTTGTCTGCAAAGCCTGCTGTCCCAGGTTCAATTCCCCACTACCTAGTAAAGGCAAATGCACAAAGTGGCATATGCATCTGGAGTTTGTTTGCAGTGGTAGGAGGCCCTAATATGTCCATTTCCCTCCCCTCTCCCTGCTTACAAATAAATAAATAAATAAATAAATAGATTTTTCTAAAAACTGGGAGTGGTGGTGCATCTCCCAGTGCTTGGATGGTGGAAGTAGGAAAATCAGAAGTTCAAGGTCAGCCTTGACCATATAGTGAGTTCCAGGCTAGCTCAGACTATAAAAGACTATGTTTCAAAAAGCTAAGATCTGGGCCTGGTGACACAAGCCTATCATTCTAGCTACTAAAGAGGCTGAGGCTAAAGGATCACAAGTTCAAGACCTCCCGTGACAACTTAATGTGACTCATTTTTAAAATAACAAAGTATTTTAAAAGGCCAAGGACATAGAGCTCAGAGGTATATCAAGAGACCAAGGGCTCAATCCTCAGCACACATGTACACATAAATCACATTATTCCAAGAAACCTAAAGGCCCAGGACCTCGACTTTGACAATAGAAAATAAAATAAAGTGAATTTCTGTGAGAAAAGCACCAAGTATAAAACCCATATCACTATATTCAGTAGAAATATTTCAATATACATATGGAAAAGAAAACAAAAGAACACTGGAAAATAAATGAACTACCAACATTATCTACTTGGGCTAGGCTGTGCATTTCACACTAGACCATGCATACACCTGGAACGACACAGACCTGGACTTCTTGACCCACTCAAGACTCTGATTGAGTCTGGCTTGGGAGCTCCTCATTGAGTTCAGGCCTTGGGTCATTGGAAGTTCCCCAGTTCAGGCTGAAATTCTCTGCTCTTTCAAAGTCCAGTAAAGTCATGAAATTTGGAGAGAACTGCTCAGCATTACGCAGGGAAAACATTGACATTGTACAGATATGAACCTTTGTTCCAAGTGAAGTGTTTTGACTCTACCTCCCCAGGGCTGAAGGGGTATTGAGTTGTTTCCAAGGCCAGGTGGTGTCACAAGAAAGAAGCAAGGCCCTGGGTGATGTGTAATCACATGAACTGATGTAACAGCTGTCCTCTCCTTCATCACAACTGACCGATCATCCTGTCCCTGACTTATAACCCCTGTCTGCCTCAGTAAACGGATGATTAGAAAGGTCCTGTGGGGTGGACCTATTTTGCTTGTGACTTGAGAGACGAGAAACTGAAGGCTGGAAACATGCAGAGCTGTGCCAAGGAAGCCAACTGCTAACCCAGTACACTTCTCACTGCTGCCTCCATGCAAGCATCAGATGAAAATATCTCGCTCTCCCACATGTGCGGTGCTACAGTTGGTTGATGAGGGTATGATGTCACAGTCAGCCTGGGTTGAGATTCTAACTTGTCCCTGCTTTATTGACACAGTACAGTAGATACATTTCATTAATCTTGTGTATTTTACCTTCATATAGTGTTGGCTAGTCTATTCTCTCTTTTTTTGTATTCTGTTCTTTTTTAAAAATATTTTATTTATTCATTTTTCGAGCACACACACAGAGAGAGAGAGAGAGAGAGAGAGAGAGAGAGAGAGAGAGAGAGAGAGAGAGAGAGAGAACACCAGGGCTACCACCTTGTGGGTCTGGCTTATGTCCTGGGGAATTGAATCCAGGGCCTTAGGCACTGGAAGCAAGTGCCTTAACCGCTGAGCCATCTCTCCAGCCCTATTCTGTTCTTTTTTTAAAGCCAACACATTGAACACACTCACTCTATGCCACTTCTGCATGCAATTAGAATTGACAACTCTTAACTCCTTTCTGCTCTTTCCCTAGACAGGATAAGTGTAATACTATCGAGTGTAAACTCCTTTGATGATTTAGTCATTATAAACAATTCCCAGATGTGCTTTAAGTTCTTTCTCTAGTTCCCTACTACTTGAGCTTTAACCTATAACCTAGACAGTAAACAAGATGTGCCTTCCTTAATGAAAACACCAGCTCCCCTTTCAGCTGCACACTTCTCCAGCCAAAGTTTGTCATGCTGTCATCACTCAGTTACAAACTGTTTGTCTGAGATTGTGTTTTTTATGTCATCATCCCATAAATCACTCCCGAGTAAAAGATTAGGGAGTCCCTAATCTTCTAGAAGCCTCCATGAGTATAACTTTTACCGGTGTCACTTACAGATGATCTGTGACTTGGTTCCTTCAACTTTAAAAGAAACATAATCATAGCATTTAGTGATTATCATTAATGACTTGATATAGTCAAAGAATTTAGGATGGTGACAAGGATTATAATCCTAGTACTCTGGGGGTTGAGACAGGAGGATTGAGAGTTTAGGGCCAGCCTGAGTTTAATAGTGAGTTCTGGGCTGGCCTGGACTATGTGTTGAGACTGTCTCAGAACAAACAAAAAATTGGTGACACGGAGGTGGTCCACAATATTAGCTATTGCCTTTTTAATCATTGCACAGAGCAGATGGGATATTTATTCCTGCACTCACAAAGCAGCCAGGCCTGGGACACTTAGCTATGTGTCCTTTGTCATCCTCTACTACAAGAACACAGAATCTGTGCTCCGAAGAATCATTCATCTTGCCATAAAAAAAATGTGAGGTTTGGCCAGGTGTGGTGGCACACACCTTTAATCTCAGAGGTAGGAGGAGGCAGAGGTAGGAGGATTACTGTGAGTTTGAGGCCACCCTGAGATGATATAGTGAATTCCAGATCAACCTGGGCTGGAATGAGAACCTACTTCAAGCACCTTTAAAAAATAAATGATGGGCTGGAGAGATGGCTCAGCAGTTAAGGCACTTGCCTCCAGTGCCTAAGGCCCTGGGTTCAATTCCCCAAGACCCATATAACCCAGATCCACAAGGTGGTGGCCCTGGTGCTCTCTCTCTCTCTCTCTCTCTCTCTCTCTCTCTCTCTCTCTCTCTCTCTCTGCTTGAAAATGAATAAATAAAATAAAATAAAATTTAAAAAATTTTAAAAAGATAATAATTCCCATTTCTATATGTGTGTATGTTATATTTATTTATAATAAGCAAACTCTTTACCAACACTAAAAATGAACATCAGTCTCATTCCAGATATAGAAGATAGCCATGACTCAGAACAACAAAAAGGAGAGAAAGAAGAAGTTTTTTAAAAAAGATTATTCTTGTCATTGGTGAGTGGGGGGGAGGGGGAGGCTTGCTCCTGCATAAAGGATCCCAGCAATGCAGACAGTTTAAGGCCACACCAGAGCAAAGATGTCTCCATCACAGACACCTCTTGAGAGAGAGGCTAAGGGGATTCCAGACCCAGACCCATGCAACTTTCTGGGCTTGTGACATTGGCAAGTGATTTGATTAAACAAGGCCTGACAGCAGAGCCTAACTGTAGTGTACTAGTCAGAAATATTGAAATAAAGTAACAACTTTTCTGGCTTTTAAAAATGGATTGCAGGACAGGCACACCACCTAAAATTCCACTTTGGGGTGGGTAGGCATCCGGTTTCCTGCAGTCCTGGAGGGCTAAACTGTGTGCAGCGCCAGGAGCATTTTATGCAAAGGAGGACCCTGACAATGTGTCCACCCCTTCCCTAGGTGTCACGAATGGCAGAAAGAATTGTTGGTCTTGGTACTGTGGGGGGGGGATCCCCAAAGACTTGTGGGAGACTACATAGGCCAGGGCAATTCTTAGCCAAGGCTAGACCTTTGAATAGAACTCTTCTGCTCCATTTAGCATCGATCCAGGGACAGACGGCCGGGCGGGCTGGGGTTGCCAGGAACTCTTGGAAAAGCGACGTTGAAGACCAACAGCGTTGCAATCCGCACGTGGGGTTGAGTTCCAGACCGCACGGGGGCGGTGATCGCAAATCATTTTGAGAAAACAGGAACGGAGCCGAGTAAAAGCGCCGCGGGGACCCGGCGAAGCGCACGGCACGCGGCCCCTCCCTCCGGGGGAGCTCTGCGCCCGGCTCGCCGGGGTGCGCTCGGCTCTCCCGGGAGCGTGACTCGGCGAAGGCGGTGCGCCAAGGTCCCCGCCGCGTGCAAACCCTTTGCGCCCGGGCCCATCCCGGACTATAAAGCCCTCCGGCCGCCCGCTAGATCCAGCACGCCTTCCAGAAGCCCCCGGCCTCTCTGCAACGCGCTCCGCATCTCCAGCCTCACCGCAGCTCCAGATGGACCCCAACTGCTCCTGCGCCACTGGTAAGAGACCCCCGAGTTCCTGGTCCTTAGAATCCCCGTTCCCCGCCACGGAGTCATCGAGGACGTATTTTGAAGTCTGGCTGGAATGGGCGCGTTTCGTTGGTAACTCTGGTGTCCCCCACCCCAAGCCCTTCGTTAAGAGCCTTCATCTATCTACTCTTGAAGCACTAATGTCCTCCCAACAGCGACCATGCCAGAGGGGACTCGGCTCATAACTACTCTGCACTGCATCATCCAGGCAGTGGGGACAGCTAGGTTGGGCTCTGTTCAGTCGTGGAGTTGCGTGGAGTGAAAAGGGGGGGTGCATGAGCCCAATTCTACCCCATGTGGGGAGAGAAGTGGTGCTAGGCTTTATTGAGTCCCGAGTGGGACAGAGCTGGGTCCGCGGTGCGCTGTGCTGGGTGCATGCGCTGACTATATTCTGATTTCTCTCCAGCTCACTGTTGTCTTTCTCCTTCCCACAGGTGGCTCCTGCACCTGCTCAGGCACCTGCAACTGTAAAGGATGCAAGTGCACCTCCTGCAAGAAGAGTGAGTAGGGGCCTGGCCAGGACATCTGGGGGTGGCCAAGGTTGAGAGGGAGCCCAAAGCTGGCTGAATGTTCATCTCTTGAGAACTATCTTCTGCTTCCAGAGGTCATTCCAGTTCTCCAGACATTCTACACTTCCCTGAGCTCCTAGGGCCAGAGAGACATTTCTCGGTTGAGATACAAACTCTAAAGTTACTGACGATTGCTTCAGACCAGAGCTATACTATGTTTTTGTTCTTTCTTTCTCTCTTCCTTTCTTTTAAATGAAAGAAAAAGGGGGGGGGGGGGAAGCTCGTGCATGTCAGGGAGCAGGTCTCCAGCCTGGCCTATGTTGGGGCAGAAGGTGCTGATAAGCCTGCTCTGACCTCTCCCTCCCTCCCTCCCTCTTTCTCCCCAGGCTGCTGTGCCTGCTGCCCTGCGGGCTGTGCTAAGTGTGCCCAGGGCTGTGTCTGCAAGGAGGCTTCCAACAAGTGCACCTGCTGTGCCTGATGTGGGGACAGCCCTGCTCCCATGTGTAAATAGCCTGACCTGTATGAACCTGGATTTGTTTTTCATGGAACCCTCACCTGTTCACAGTGTCCCTTTTTCTACAAACTATGTGAATCATAATAAAAGTCAATGACTTGACTCTGACTCTGGTTTTCTTTATGTGATGAGGGAATAAGGGACTGGAGGGACGGGCTGAATTGGCTGTGCAGAGGGACTCAGATACTAATGAAAAAAAAACAGGGTGCAAGGGTAAAGTCAAGTTACCCCATGAACTTCCTTTTTTGGAAGCAGTGTGTGTGGGGGGAAGGTCCATGGTCTTCAGCTTCATGGCACAGAAACATCTCAATATGTTATTTACATTCTCAGACTTTCTAACCCACTAAGTTGGCCAGGCTGGCTCATCCAGTAGCTGAGCTGCTGGGATTCTAGGTCTGCCCAATAGAAAGTGACATAGCGCTGGGTGAGGTGGCTCATACCCATAATCCCAGCACTCGGGAGGTAGAGGCAAGAGAATAAAGGGCTTGAGGCCAGCCTACATAAGACCAATTTTCAAATAGTTTTTAAAAGTGACTACTGAGTGGGAAATCCAACTCCCTACTTGCTCACATTCCATGGTAAACAAACAGTTTTTACTTTCTATCCCTCTATCTCAGACCTAAGGCTTGTCAAATGATATTATTATCTGTATAGAAAATTAACTCAAAGCACAAGACCAATTATTTAAGATTCGATGGGAGAAATAAAATGGAGAAATAGAGGAAGTAACGATCTACCCACTCTGCACAGACTTCATTGATAATGCTGTGCACTGCTCACAGAGTGCATGCAGACTCCTGTGTTCACCCTCTCCCCAGCAACACTGGCCCCAAAAAATCACAAGGGGAGCCAGCAGTGACAAGGACCCCTGTCAGGACACTAGACAGTCTGGGAGAGCTCCAGGGCTGTGACTCCACTCTCCAGGTCAGGAGGAACTAGCTCTTTCAAATTCCAGCAGTGTAGCCTGGGATTTAGAGGAAGTTGCATAGCATTTTCCTGGTAAAACTAGAGAGAGAGAGAGAGAGAGAGAGAGAGAGAGAGAGAGAGAGAGAGAGAGAGAGCAGAGAGACCACCCTTGGCTCCAAATGAAGGACTTTGTTAAATCTGTCCTGCTAAACCAAGGCAGGTTGGCTGTCTATGAATGGCCCAGGACCCACACCAGTGTCTGCTGTTGTGTGGACAATGGAAGACAGGTCGATACAGCCAAGTGTCAGTCATCCTACTGTGTCAGGGAAATGGCCAAGGTACCAAGATGGGACTGAAACGGACAATGCGAGGGAGACCAAAGGGACACTGGTGGCCAGTTCTATGCACACACCTCCCTCATTCTCATCTCGATCTCAGCGACCTTGGGGCAGGCTGAGGTGACATTCATAGTGCCACACTGTTAGTGGGAGATAGCCGTGACTCAGTTCCTGGAACGCGGTGGGTGTGTGGGGGGGTGACCCAGCAAATTTGCTGGAGCTAGTGAGGAGCAGCTGGATGGCCGGGACACTGCGCCTCGCGGATCCCAGCCGCGCACAGCCCCGCCTCCAGGTGCGCACGGAGCGTCTGCACCAGGACCGCAAGGTGCGCTCAGCCCGGCCAAGACCAAAGGGCCAATGTCGCAATGGCGTCGTGGCGGGTGCAGGACCCCAGCCAGGACGGCGGCGCGGGAACTGCACCCGGCCCTCTGTCCAGATTTTGAAACCAAGAGCCTGCCTCTGGGTTCCAACAATGTATCCAACAGCACTTCCGCCTGCTTTCTAGAAATGGATACTAAGTACTCCTGAGCCACTGGTATTCATGCCTGGCACGGGCTTTAGGATGCCCACTTCCCAGCCACAGCACACAGTGTGCTTGGGCATAAGGATCGAGGTAGGGTCTCTTCTAGCCCAGGCTGGCCTGGAACTCACTCTGTATTCCCTGGCTGGACTCAAACTCACAGCAATCCTCCTACCTCAGTCTCCCCAGTGCTGGGATTAAAGGCCTGTGTGCTACCATCGCCCAGTATTTTTTTTCTGAGTTTCTGAGGACATTTCCATCTTTTCTGTCCCTCCCTGCCAGAGTTCAGGGCCTGAGGCCCACACAGGCTGCTCCACCTAAGTCACCAAACTGGTCAGGCCACCCAAGGCTCCGTGCAGGAATGGGAATCCTCAGAGTGTCTGGAAGGCAGAGGAGGCCATCTTTGGAGTTGCGAACATCAGGTCTCAGGCCTCAATTACAGTCAGCCTGGGCTTGTTCTGGGTCCTTTTCTTGTGAGGTGAAAATGAGGCAGTTAAGAATGACTGTGCCCCTGAAAATAATAGCCGGGACTGTTCTTGAGCCTGCCTTTGCAGTCGCCATGTTGCTAGAGGTCAGAGAAAGACATAGCTTCTTCCTTATGTCTTGCTACCAAAAAGGATCTGTTTTTCCATAAATAACCTGAGTTCCTTCCTCAGTAGGAGTTCCCCTTTAGTATTAAGAGTCTGGAAGGATTGAACTTGAACTTGGCATTGTGGCTGCTTAGGTCAGCCCTTATTCAGAGCCTATAAATGACCCCAACTTGGGTCTCTAGGTGGTCTTTATCCCCTCCTGCCTGCTCATGGTCAGGAGCTCTTCATAATCTCTCCTCTTTCCTTCTCTTAATCTAATAAAGTCTCTCTAAACTTTATCCTCTGGCCTGTGGATTTCAATTCTTTGAATTCATAAGACAAGAATCTGAGGACACCCCAAAATTCTCATATCATATCTGCACATTGCTACAGATTGGTTTGTTGGCAGAAAAAAAAAACCAATTCCTTTATTACATTGTTGCATTGGAAAGGAACCCCCAAATTCCCATTTTAAAACAACAGGGCACACCTGCTACTTTCAGGTGAAGGGACAGGAGAAAAAGCCCCTCATCCTCCTCACTGTGTGGGACAGGAGCCCTCTGGGCCGGTCATGCTCAGAGGCAGGACCCTGGGGTGTTAATGACCCTGTGCAGTGTCTCCTGTCTCCAGCTCATGGCGTTTCTCAGAGCTGTGCAGGCTTCTGGAAGAGCAGGAAGTACACCTTCCCCTCCTGCAGGAAGGGTTGGTGGAGGCTTGCTGGGAAACCAAGGGCCTGATACTGAAGCCCACCTGCACCAGGACAAACAGCACCTGTCTTTCCCTGCACAGCTGTCTTCTCAGCTCTAAATAGGACCAAGAGGAAGGGCCTGCTTTGTGTAGGTAAATGAACTGACACAGGACGAGTTTAGAATGCTGTTGGCAAGAGTGGGTGGTCGCAATATTAGATTACTATCTTTTTTGTTTTGTTTTGTTTTGTTTTGTTTTCCAAGGTAGGGTCTCGCTCTAGTCCAGGCTGACCTAGAATTCACTATGTAGTCTCAGGGTGGCCTTGAACTCACAGCAATCCTCCTACCGCTGCCTCCCGAGTGCTGGGATTAAAGGCTTGCGCCACCACGCCCGGCTAGATTACTATCTTTATTACTAACATTTGGAGATAGTTTTTCTTGTACTAGACAAATATAAATATATATGTCAGGCATGGTGACAGGAGTTCAAAGATCCCAGGTGATGAAACAGGGTGGGTACTTGTGGTCAGTCCAAAACCATACATTCAGAAGCATCAAAAGGGAAATGACCACATATTTTGCGTTTTCGTTTAACTCAAGGTCTACACATCACCTAAGTGACTGAATCCCAGTCTTTGGGATTCTCCATCCATGGGTGAGAGTGGCCAGCTAAGCAATGCAAAGCTACCAGAGGACCTACATAAACCAAACGAACCACTTCTCCGATGTGGAAAATAGAAGGGGGTGGTGGTGGTATAACCTTTCCCGCCAGGCTGCTGTACACAGGGGAACCTTGTGAGGACAGTGACAAGCAATGCAAATGGCAAATGCTCTGTCCTCTGCCCACATGTCCCTGGCTCCACTTGCCACTGGCAGAGATCTGCGAACCCGAGTACAGAGCTGGAATTGCACAAGGATTTACAGGAAAGGCGAAGCGGAGGGACAGGCACTGGCAAGGCCTGGGCTAGGTACCGGGTAGCCTTGTGAGCCAGGGGGGCAATCAACTTCGAGGAAATTGGGAAGGGCGTGATGTGGGGCCGGGCGCAGAGCCCCTGGGGTGCAGGAGGGCGGCAGAGGTGTGTCCCCGCAGGCGGTGCGCACCGAGCCTCGCTTCCCGCCCCGCGCTGTGCGCTCAGCCGGGCCAAGGTCAGCGCGGGGGTGCTGGCGGGGCGCGGCGGGCCCAAGACCCGGGCGGTGCCTTTGCACCCGGGCTCGGGCCTGGGCTATAAAGTGAGCACCCAGGTTCCTAGGCTTCTATGCGCCTTCCAGAAGCCTGATCTGGTTCGTTCGGACTTGGACTCCCTTTGATCGAAAATGGACCCCAAATGCTCCTGTGCCGCTGGTGAGCACCCCTGGCTCTGCTCTGGCTCTGCTCGGGCTCTCTCTCTCTCTCTCTCTCTCTCTCTCTCTCTCTCTCTCTCTCTCTCTCTCTCTCTCTCTCTCATCTCGGCTTAGATCTCGGGTTTCTCAACCAAAGGACCCAATGCCCCTTGAAGGAGGGGAGAAGTGGGCTCCTTAGAGTGGTTCTTCCTCCCCTGCCAAGCCGCAGCACCCCCTTTCCTAGTTGTCACTTCAGGGGAGGTCTGCTGGCCGCCACCTCCCTGCACCTCCAGCGGCTGGAGCATCGCACCTTCCTCCCAGGAGGGTGGGGGGAGCACCTGGGAGCGCCCAGTGCTTCCTAGCAGCAAGGTAGAGAGAGGTGCGATGGCGTGGATCTCAACAGTGGGTGCGGCACGTGAGTGACCCTCTTGCCTTCAGCCTTGGTCTCCTGCTCACCACTGTCTTTTCCTCACAGGTGGATCCTGCGCGTGTGCCAGCTCCTGTAGCTGCAAAGAATGCAAGTGCACCTCCTGCAGGAAGAGTGAGTGGGGGGGGGGTGATCTGGAGGTCTTGGGCTGGGCCTGAGTTTCTGAGGGAACCCAAAGCTGGCCAGGGGACAAACTGGCCCCTGATCCTCAGAGCTATTTCAGGGCACTCCAGGCTTTCTACGCTGTTCTAAACTCACAGGGACAGGCAGCCTCTCCCTATTGGGACACCTGCATTCTCAACAGAGCTATAGTAGGCTTTAAAATGCTTCTCCATGCAGGCGTATAGTCTCAGCACTTGGTGCTGCTGATGGAAGGAGGTCGGGAGGTCATACCAAGCCTGGACTACATGAGACCTTGTAAATAAACAAAACAATACTTCTGAGGTTTTCCTTGTTGTTGTTATTGTTTTGTTTTTGTTTTTGAGGGAGGGTCTCACTTTAGTCCAGGCTGACCTTAAACTCTAACCCTAACCCTTGAGCTAACCACCACACCCAGCATAAGTAAATATTTCGGATCTGTGGTGGGCATAGCTCCTGCCAGGCCCTATGAGGAATAAGCCTGCCCTGACCTCTCCCTTTATCTTCTTCCTAGGCTGCTGCGCATGCTGCCCTGTGGGCTGTGCCAAGTGTGCCCAAGGGTGTGTCTGCAAGGAGGCTTCGGTCAAGTGCACCTGCTGTGCCTGATGGGGGGGCAACCCTGAACCACGTGTAAATAACATGACATGTACAATTCTGGATTTCTTTTTCATACACCTCTCACCTATTTGACAGACCTCTTTTTCTATGAAATGTGTGAAAGGTAATAAAAGTCTGTGACTTGATTCTGACTTCGGTTTTCTTTGTGCATTTTGAATATCAGGGACTGTGGTGAGGATTGGAACCAATATAGATTTGGGCTCTGGACTCAGATGTTAGCCTTCCCAATCAAATAGGCAATCGACATTGAACTTCATCCTCTGAATAGTACAAAAGCAGGTCCCAGAGCTTCTGGTGTGTGTGTGGAAGGGGGCATGTTTTTGTTTGTTCATCCTCATGGGACACATTAATGGTGCAGGGACTTTCCAACCTTATATTTGCATTTTCTGATTCTCAGGTTCTACTTTGTTTTCTCATGAGGTTTTAGGCTTGAAAGTGACTTCAGGGTGAGAAGTCTAACTCTGAAGTCTTCCCTATAGTTTCACAAATTCCATGAGGAAAGAATCCATTTAAATTTTATCCATTTCAGACCCAAGTCTGTGTAAGGGAAATGATACCAATTGTAAAGATGATGAAATTATAAGTATACAACCCATTGTTTTAGATTTAACAGGAGAAAGTAATACATATACACACATTTGGTCTCACTCTAGCCCAAGTTGACCTGGAACTCACTGTGTAGCCCCAGGCTGGCCTCGAACTCATGGAGATCCTCTTACTTCTGCCTCCTTAGTGCTGGTATTAAAGGCTTGCACGCCACACAAGTAAACTATATAAAGAAGTAGGAAAACTAAAGATTTATCATTCACTCTTTAGGGGGGAAAGTGTCTGGCTATGTAACCCTAGCTGGCTTCATACACCATATAGTCCCGGCTGGCTTCCATGTTGTAGCAATAATCCTGCTTCATTCAGCCTCCCCAGGCCTGGGGTGACAGGCTTGTACCACTGTGGTCAGACAAATGTTCAGATGCTATGCACTGTGCACAGAAAGTGTAGACTGTCCCCCGTGTGTGGCCCACACACTGTGAGCAGCCCTGGCTCAGACATCCCCAAAAGAGCCTTTGGTGGGTGGCCAGGACCCCTTACAGGACACTAGATCTTGAGTGAGGGTTCCAGTTGTGACTGAGCTCGGTGTCTTTAGACGCTCCTTGCAGAGTCACCATGAATTTGCGCTTTCAGATTCTAGCCCTTGCCGCTTTAAACCAGCAACAAGACCATGAATCAATCCTGAGGAAGTTGTCCTGCATTTTCCTGCTGGACGAACGTCGGGTGCGGAAGAACGCTTTATGTCACATCTGTCCTTGGAGCCAGCAGCCCTGAGGAGCTATGGAGAGCCCCAGGAGTTTTCTGACAACTAGGTCTGCACCTGGGTCCCTAAATGTCCCCACCCATACCCTCTGGAACAGAGCCCCGCATCTGTTTACGGCTGTGCAAAAACGAAACAGGACCAAAGGAGCGCGGGGAGGGATAGGACTGGGCGGGCAGAGACGAGGCAGGGGAGAGGCCAAGGTGACACCAGCGGCCACCCCCAAGGACACAATCCCTCGCTGCTGGCCCTCGCTCCGCGCTGCGGGAACCTGGACTCCGGCGGGACCAGGCGACGGAGACATCCACAGTACGTGTCTGCGCGTGCGAGGCAGCCACGATGAGGCTCCCGGAACGCTGGGGGCTGGGGTGGGACAAACAGGACCTGGAAAGGGGTCGCCAGGAGGCGGAGAGGCCGGGCGGGGTGCAGAGAGCGTGCGCGCAGCTCGCCTTCTGCGCTCAGCACGACAGCGGGACGCGCGAAAACGGCGGGGGCGGGGCCAGGCGGGCGTGAGGGGCGGGGCCTCTGCACCCGGCTCACTGGCCGGGCCGAAACCACGCCCCCAGACCCCTGCTCTAATGCGCCATCTAGCGGCCCGCCCACACCTTTGCATCTTTAGAACAATTTCACCTGGGCTGGAAGTGGTGCCCAGGCTTAGGATGCCCAGTTTTAGCCACAGTACACAGTGTGCCTGCACGTGAGGAGGGGTCACCTCTTGGATTCTGAGCACAGTGGACTCAGTTTACCCAGTGCTTTCTTTCTGAGTCCCTCTCTGTCTGAGTTCAAGGACTGGAGGCCCAGGCAGCATGCACCACCCAGGACTCCCTGCAGGACTGAGAACCCTCAGTGGATCTGGAAGGAAGAGGAGAGCCTCTTTGGATTTGAGGACGTCAGGTCCTGGCCTCAGTTGCAGCCACTCCTGGGCTGCCTCTGGAGTGTGGGATCTTTCCTTGTGAGGTGGACGAAGAGGGTACATGTGTCCTTCTCAGACGAGAGGACAGGAGAATGAGCCTTCATCCTCCTCCCCGTGTAGGACAGGAGCTCTCTAGGCTGGCCATGCTCAGAGGAGGGATCCTGGGGAGTTAAAGAGCCTGTGTGACTCTCTCTCTGGCCTTTGTCTCCAGCTTGCTGTTAACTCCTCAAGGAAATTTCTAGTGGTATTGGGGAATTTGGAGTATTGACCCCATAGACTCAGGTGATTCATTAAACTTGAGCCCCTAGCAGGCATAGATCCCCGCTACAGGGGGAGTGTCAGTGAGGCGGATGTTGGATTCCGGCACCAAGGAGTGTGGAGTGCAGTTTGGTGATGTCTCTCTGCTTGGATCTATGGAAATGACCCAGCTTCTTCCATTCATGGTGTTCCTGAAATAAACCCTTTCCTCCTATAAACTGCCTTGGGTTAGATGTTTGTCTCAGCAACAAAGAGCTGGCTGCAACATTCCCCCACCTCAGGCTCCTGCAGGAGCCCCTCCTTCAGAAGGAGTAGATGGGGCCTTGCTGGAGGTTGAGGGCTAGGCTGAGCCAGAGGAGGGGACCCAGAGGGCAGCAGGCAGGAGAAGGTTGCCCAGTGTGACCTGGATTCCATAACCATCCTCCTTCCCTTCACTTGATTCAGGAGCAGAGGAGGAAGAACTTGGAGATGGTGGATTCTTACTCTTAGGATGGGGACATCGAGGCCCAGAGAGTGCACAGGCAGCCAAGCCCAGACCTGATGCTGGAGGGCATTGCTAAGTGAACGGTTCTGGGGGTCTGGCCTTCTTTTGACTCCACTGGCCCCTCGTCTTTTTGCCCTTTCTGCACTCAGGTGGGGCTCCTCAGGTCGTCCTCCTCCTGACAGAGTATGCCTTCAGAACTACAGGTCCTGTGGAGCAGAGGGTGAGCTCCTGCAGGCCTGCTCTGACCTTCCTTCCTAGCTGCTCCTGAGGCTCTGTGGGCAATGCCAAGTGTGCCCAGAGCTGCCTCTGCAAAGAAGCATCTGACTCAAGTGGAGCTGCTGAGCCTGATGTGGGGATAGCCTTGACCCCCTGTATGTAGCAGGACCTGTACAAACCCAGGATGGTTTGGTTTTTCCTGGTAGGGTCTCATTTTAGCCCAGGCTGGCCTCAAACTCATGGCAATCCTCCTACCTCTGCCTCCCAAGTGTGGGGATTAAAGGTATGCACCACTACACCTGGCAGGGCTTGGTGTTTTGTTTGTTTGTTTTGTTTTATATATTTTTTATTTATTTGCAAGCAGAGAGATACAGACAGAGATAGAGAAAGAGAGAATGGGCGTGCAAGGGCCTCTAGCCACTGCAAATGAACTCCAGATGCATGTGCCACTTTGTGCATCTGGCTTATGTGGGTACACCCAAGTCCCTAGGGTTTTTTTTTGTTTGTTTGTTTGTTTGCTTGTTTTGGTGTTTTGAGGTAGGGTCGCGCTCTAGCCCAGGCTGACCTAGAATTCACTATGTAGTCTCAATGTGGCCTTGAACTCATGGTGATCCTCCTACCTCTGCCTCCCGAGTGCTGGGATTAAAGGCATGAGCCACCACTCCCGGCTATCATGCAGACTATTTTGTCCCCATGTGTTAATGCTATTCTCAGTTTTAGTTAGAGAAGCTTCTCTTTTCAGATGGTGGTGACCACTGGGGTGACTCATAAGACACCATAGTGCTGAGAAGTGACTGTGGAGTGTTCAGCACTAAGACATCTCTATCACACCTTCCAAGGCTCAGGGCCCATTGCGGAAGAGGTGGCAGGAAGATTGTAAGAGCCAAAGGAAGGGGGCATTTTGCTTACAAAATGGTCTTGATCTCCATGACTTCCCAGTGCCTGACACTTCCTACCCAAGACCCTCATAATCGGAGGAAAGGATGATGACACCGAAACAAAGCAAAGACTAAGTGAAGAGGGGGGGATATTATGGAGGGTGGATTTGAGAGGGGAGAGTGGAGGGAGGGAGGGAGGGAATTATCGTGGTTTATTGTCTGCAATTATGGAAGCTGTCAATAAAAAGTTAAAAAATAAAAGGGCTGGAGAGATGGCTCAGCGGTTAAGGCACTTGCCTCGAGTGCCCAAGGCCCCAGGTTCAATTCCCCAGTGCCCACATAGGCCAAACCTACAAGATGGTAGCCCAGGTGCTCACTCCTC
>PVHP010019248.1:0-32076 GCA_004024765.1 Zapus hudsonius
GTTGCGGGCTTAGAGGTCCTTGTGTCGAAAATCCTTGGTTCCTGTCTCAATGGCCTATCCTGTGTTGATTCAATGACTGTGGTTATAGGTCCCTTGTTCATCATTCATTGTCTGCTGAGTTCCTTATGGATCCTCCCTGATATGACTGTGGTGGCTCCTCTCTTGTCAGGATCTCATCCATCGGCCTAAGGTTGGTTGGCAGGGCTAAATGGGCCACAGCTCTCTCGTTGCATCCTGAAAAACACAAACATGTTTGGCTTATCCTGAGTTGGTTGAATGGCTGTGGCTATGGGTCCCCCGCTCATCCCGTCCTTCCCTGCAGGGTAATGTAAAAGATAATGTATAAGTAATAGAAAATAAGTGGATGGAAGTATACTTATACAAATCAATTAAATGATGGTATATTATTCAGGTAGAACTGTACATAAATAAGTTCTAGAAACAAACTCCCATCCACTTTTATGGTGTATATGTATACCTTGCAAAACTAGTGCACATTTAAAACAAAAAAAAAAAGACATTTTAGGGTGGAGCTAAGTAGGATGCTTGCTTCTAGCATCAGAGTCAGCCTTACTAAATATCTTCCTTAATAATAATATAAAAAATACTACGTTGCCCAAAAGAATTCTTTTTCTTCACAATATTCATCACCCAGCCAAGGTGAACACCCTTCTCGTGCCATTCCCACCAGCCTCATACCACAGTAGAGACGGCATATATGAGTGAGCTTTATTCAATCGTTTTGATAGGAAACTTTTCTTTTTTCTTTGTTTCTTTTTTTTTTTTTCAAGGTAGGGTCTCACTCTAGCCCATGCTGACCTGGAGTTCACTATTCTCAGGGTGGCCTTGAACTCATGGTGATCCTCCTACCTCTGCTTCCCAAGTGCTGGGATCTTTTTTCTTAATAGTATGATATACTTGTAAAAGAGACATGGTTGGGAAAATCTCACATATATTGCTGAGCTGCCTAATTTAGGGCAGAGACAATTCTTGTGTATTTTATTCCATTTATCTGAAATAATGAGATAACAAAACCACTTATCTAATGTTTTGGTAAGAGTAAAATTGGACAATGCATTCTATGTTCTGCCTGATACAGATCGTTACATCATCAGTGTTACATAATATTATTCTGATAGTGTAATTGATCTAAATTTGAGAGAATGAACGCTCTAGTTTGGATCTTAAATGTCTCCCAAATGCTCTTCTGCTGAAAGCCCCTTCCCCAGCTAGTGTGCCACTGGGAAGTGGGGGCACTGTAGAAGGTGGGGCATAGCTGGAGGAAGTAGGTCATTGAGAGCACACAGAAGGGTACATGAATGAGACTCCACCTCTCTCTCTAATGGCCAACCTGAGATAAGCAGTATTCCCCTGTCATGGACATGGGAAGATTCTGCCTTATAATAGGACTGAAACGGAACTAGGCCAAGTGACCATAGACTCAAACCTTTGAAAATGTGAATGAAAAAATAAAACTATTCATCCTTAAGTCCATTTCTTCCTAGGGTATTTTGCAGCTGTGTTAGAAGGCTCACTTAAATAGAGAATAGAGGTTTATTGGATAAACATTAAATTGTTTGAGGCAGTAATATATCATTTGGAAGCTACATAGCAAGAGTAACGTTTTAGACTGTGAAAAATTAGTTTTGTTTCTCTGGAGGATCTTTGCTTTGCTGACCAACTACTTGCAGGATTGGCCTCAGCTTATTTTAAGACCAAGAACATCTGAGGAGAAAAGAACAAAAATTAACTATCAAAAGGATTTGAATTTTATTGAGGGGAAATATCAGTAAGAATCAAATGGAAAAGGTTCATGTGGAAAGGAAGATTGAAGGAGAGAGCCTCTTGAGTTGTACAAATGGGAGAAGCCGGTGACCTGTAACAAGAATGTAGTTGGAAAGGCTTCTGGCTCAGGGAGCCCTAAAGAGGAGAACACAAGCTCCACATGTCAACTTCCTGGGTTAGGCAGTAGATAAAATAACAATGAATTGTAAAGCCCTCGGAAAAAGATAAAAGTACTTTTATGATGTGAAGCCATTCCAAAGATGAACAGATAGGCTCCATCAACAATGGAAACTTGGGCCTGGAAAACACAGGTTTTTTTTATATTTTATTTTAATTCCATCCATATTTTTGGCTTTGGTTGATTTAAGTAAGATATGAAGTGTAGAGTCATCCCTGTCTAGTATAAATTTGGTTCTAAAATAACTCAAGAAACTCCATTTGCTTTAATAAATATATTTCCCATTTTTCTTTTAAAATATTTTTATTTATTTGAGAGAGAGCAAGAGCGTATGATTAGACTAGGGCCTCCTGTCACTGGAAATGAACAACGGGGAATGTGCCACTTTGCATGGTTAGCTTTGATGTGGGCACTGGAGAATCAAACTTGGCCATCAGGCTTTACAAGTAAGTGCCTTTAACCACTGAGGCATCACTAAATTCTCCCACTGCTGTTAGAGAGAATATTTGACCTTTGTACTTGCTATAGAATTTAAAACAATTCATTGGAAGCTGTTGCATGACTGCTTCTTACTTTCATGCCCTTCTGTAGGTTTAGAGAAGGGAGGACTTAGAGCTGAAATAAGTATCCCTAATGGTTCATGTAGAAGCTAGATATGATATGATGACGCTAAGACACTGACAAATCTGAAATTTCACTGGTTGGAAAGAATTTGATAAGTATTTGGGTAGTTATAAAATTATGTATTAATCTATGTTTTATTCACAATTGCAACAATGACATTGAAGACTTCAAAAGTCAATCTGTACTTGGTAGGATAGCATTCTCCATAAGAGCCCCATGCACAGATCTTTAGCAGAAATTAATAACTTGTCAAAATATCTAAAACTGGCTCTTGAAAATCATCTGGATGTTGTGAAGGGAGATATTCTTGAAATAGAAGAAAAGACACCTGAAGACACTCTTATTTTGTAAAACTGTCAGTTATGTTATTCTTTCCCAAATTGTCCATCTGTATTACCCATTCATGTTCAGTCCATGCCTGCCTCCTGTTTCCATCAATTGTATACATGGAATCCAACACTATTTTTCCCTTGTGCAAACAAAAGGAAAATAATATTGAATGCAACAGAAAAAGATCTTTTGGAGGTGGGAGGTGATGAAAGGGACTCGCGCATGATTCCAGCTGTGCCTGGAATGTGACCCTCTTCAGTCACCCTTTGACAAAACCCATCTGGACCTGGACCAACATAAACTGGAAAGTTGCATCATGCCTAAAGACTCGCGAGGCATATCAAGAGGTTATCAGACTCTTGTTTTATGGACATTTTCGTTTTGTTCATGCATTCTTTTATTTTAATCTTAGCTTCTACTAGTCACGTAGCCTCTGTTCCTTCTCAACCTGTAAGCTCCCACATTTCCTGAATTCATCTGGAGACTATTGCAATTATCTGATCCTTCATCTTCTAGGTTGCAATCTCTAAGACTTCAAAACATGTTCTTTTCACCGTTTCTGAATTTGAATCGATTGACACACTAAATCAAAGTTGCATAGATGTGGAGAAGACCAAGTAAAAGATCTTCATATAATAACTGTTTTCATAGAACTAACAACATAAATAGGGGAGGAGACCAAAGAGCATAACATTTCAAAGGGTGTTGGTAGAATGCACCTTCCAAGGTGGCCAATAATAATTTCACCTCTTGGCACACACAACCTTGTATTGTCCTCTGCACTGGCCCAAGTGCAGTCACTTATATCATGTTCTCTCTCCTCTTTTCTTCTTCTCCTTCTTCTTCTTCTTCTTCTTCTTCTTCTTCTTCTTCTTCTTCTTCTTCTTCTTCTTCTCTCTCTCTCTCTCTCTCTCTCTCTCTCTCTCTCTCTCTCTCTCTCATCTTCCTTCCTTAGAAGAGAAAGTGAAAATACCAGTACTTTGTTGTAAACCAACCTGTCACAAAGCTCACAGGTGAGAAACTTAGAGTAGGGTGGACTTAGAGCTGAAATAAGTATGCCTAATGGTTCAGCTGGCCAACAGCTGACAAGGAACTGGGGCCTTTGCAATGTGGATGATCTTGAGAAAGACCCTGAAGACCAGGAATGCCTGTAGAGGTCTTCATCCCAAGCCACCATCTAGATCATAGCCCCTGTGACTGTCTGGCTCAGAACCACCAGCTCTCAGAACCAGCTTGAAATATCAAAAGCACATAGTTTGAACTCTAAACTGGGTGGTGTGCTAAAACAAGTACAATAATTCCTTGGACTAATATTGTTTCACATGTAAGAGAAGGTAGAGGTTGTGGAGGCCTTACCTCATGTGCACAGGCAGAAAGGAGAAAGCTTGATCCAGAGCATGCTTCAAACACAAAGAACACACCTTCTTGCATGCATCATTAGCCAGGTAGTTTCTTTCCTCAGGAAGATTTCTGACCCTAGTTTCATGGATATCTTTCAGATGTCTTCTGGGAATTTCTGTTCGTGTTTGTTTTTTGTTTGTGTCTGCAGCGTTGAGGATTGAAGCCAGCATTTCACACCTGCTAGACAAGTGCTTTAACACTGAGTCATACATCCCCTGATAATCAACAACTTCCATATACTTAAACACTAAGAATTTCTCCTTAATATATATGTGAATGGGATGTAACTTACTTACATGCCAAATTGTAAAGAGTTTGTTCAACGTTTTCTCTTTAGTTTTTATTACTTTTTTAGTGGGTAGTTTGTCTATCTGAACATACTGTAATTTGGTCTGATTTCCTTCCCAATACTTTCTTTCTTTCATTACTCCTTCCTCCTTTCCACCAAACTCCTTTTTCTAACTAGTCCCTTTGCTTTTTTGATGACTTTTTTTTTCCTGCCTCCATTATCTATGCTGAAATGTTAAGAAGCTCAGAACTGTGAGGTCTTGTGGAGGTGATGACAGCTGTCGGGAGAAAATTTCCCCAAGTATTCTGACATGTTTTCAATTCATCTATGTCATGGTTTGATCCAGGTGTCCCCCACAAACAAATGAATGTTTTCTGATAGATTGATCCTCAGCTGATGGTAGTTTGGGTTTTAGAGCCTTGTTAGAGGTATGTTGTCAGGGGCAGGCTTATGGGGTTATAAACCAGCTTCCCCTTGCCAGTGTTTGGCACACCTTCCTGCCAGTTTGCAGTGCTGTGGCGGAGGTGATGTCCACCCCTCTGCTCATGCCATCATTTTCCCTGCCAGGATGGAGTCTCCCCTTGTGTCCATAAACCTAAAAAACCCATTCCTCCACAAGCCGCTTTTGTTTGGGTTCTTCCTGCGCAGCAACTAAGAAGCTGACTGCAACAATCTATAAAGTGGGTTTGTTTTCAGACCGACAGATGTGCTCTATGTTTAGAACATCTGCTGTCGAACCTGCTTTCCTTTACATTCTGCTTTGTCTTCTGCTGGATCCCCAGGGCAAACTCTTCAGAGCTGCATTTGGAGTTCATTTGAACTCTTTCAAAATCACTTATCAACTTGTCTAAATGATTATTTTCATTTATTCAGTGTAGTAGTCAGTCACACGCCGCTGGGATGAATCTCCATACCAGACACAGTTTTGGGGAGGAAAGTATTTATTGAAACTATCAGATCCAGGGGAAGTTAAGGAAAAAGGCTGGCCCCCTTTCACAGAAGCAAGCAAAGAGAGAGACAGCACCTCCAAAAGCGAGCAAGCAAGCACACTCCAAACTAGCAAAACAAGAACTCTAGGCTTGAGCTCAGACTGCTTTTTGCATATGTATAGCTAGAATTCCAAACCCACCCCAAAAACACCTTAGGGCTGAACCTTAGGATCTGGCCAAGGTGACACACCTCCTCCAGCCAGAACTGGCTGGGGATAATTTACAATTATAACAAACTTTTGAATCTATTGGGGGACATCATTCAAACTTCCACATTCAGAATCTAGTTCCCATGCATTTTGCTCTCTGTCTGGAGAATATTTGGCTCTCACTAATAATTTATTATCTAAATTTAACAAATGTGCAGATATTTTCATTCACAATTCAAACATTCAGTGTCAATAAAAATATGTTTCTGGGGTGATAGCTCAGCAGTAGAGTACTTGTCTAGCATGCATGAAACTGAGTTCAAGTTCATTGATACATACATATAAAATTTCCATCTTAGGGACAAAAGAGAAACTTATTTTCAATTACTAATAAATATTTCTTCAGATTTCCATATTTCTTTACCATATTTTCCATGATGTTTTTGTAAGTTCAGGTTTCTATTTAACATTTATTTACCTCCCTTCGTTTTATAGTTGATTACAAAACTAACTTATTTTTAACACCAGACCACAAAGCATATTTCCATGATTTTAAAACACATCCTCCTAAGAATTAAAATATTTGAAAAGTCATAAAATCCTTGCCAGTCATAACATTTTATATGGCCAACAGAATATACTTGTTTTAAATCTTGTCTTTTAGAAGCTTTATAGTTTTTCGCCTTTAGCTATGCATTTCTTGTGCTTTTTAAAAATGGTTTTTAGTGGTTAATTTTGAACATGGCTTTGCAGAACTTTCAGTAAGTTATGCAATTCAGAGTCTTGCCTCAGCTTTCTTTCATTTTATTTGTATGATTTAACATTTACATTCACTCTGGGGGTCTACTAATTTCTTCCATCCAAAATCAACTTATGTCATTTGTTTCAGGCCCTTGCTGGGCTAAAACTAATCCTAACAGTTTACGAGCTGGGATTTTCCACAATTTTCTATTTTATTTTGTCTGTCTTAAAACTTGCCCCTTCTATCCAGGGTCCCCTGCCACAAGGACTGATCCAGACGGCCCACAGAGGAGGATATCCAGTTGATTGGGGATGGGGAGGGGGGCATTGGGGAATGGGGATAACAACTCATTGTTTGCCCACTGAATAATGTAACTCATTATGGACAATAAATATATATTTAAGACTTAAAAAAATCTTAAAGATAGAAAAATGGGAAATTGGGCTGGAGAGAAGGCTCAGCGGTTAAGGCACGTGCTTGCAAAGCCTAAGGAACCAGGTTTGATTCCCCAGTTCCCATATAAAGACAAATGCACAAAGTGGTGCCCACATCTGGAGTTCATTTGTAGTGGCTAGACGTCATTTATAGTGGCACGCCCATTCTCTATCTCTGTGGGTCTCTCTTCTGTCTCTCTCTGCTTGCAAATAAATAAATAATAATGATAAATGGGGAAAAAACTTGCCCCTTTTCAGTTGTGGTCAGTCTACCATGCAATGCAAGTCTATCTTCCTCTATGAAACCTTCCTGTATGTATTCATCAGGGTTCTCAAGAGAAGCAGAAAGAGCAGGTGGCGTATCTATAAAAATTTCTCTATACCTATACTTGTATATTTGGATATATGTAATATACGATGAAGAGAGAAAAAAGATTGACCTGAAGAATTGCCTCATGAAGTTATGGAGGGTAAGTAGTTGCACAATCTGACATCTAGAAAGTTGAGAATCAGAAAAGCTGGTGGAGGTATAATGTACCAAGACTAAAGACCTGAGAATGAGGAAAGTTGCTGGAGGAAATCCCAGTTTGATGACTAGGAATGAGATGGTGTCCCAAGCTCAAGCAGTGAGTCAGAAGACATAATGAAGAGCAGGTAAGTCAATTCATCCTTCCTCTAGCTTGGGTTCTACTTGGGTCCTCTACGGATTAGAAAGTTCCTCATCAAGCTAAAGAAAGCAATCTGATTTACTTAGCCAATTCAAATGTTAATTTTATGAGGAAATGTTTCAAAGGACACATTCAAAAATAATATTTAATGTGGGCAACCAAGGAATGATATTTAATGTGAGCAGCCAAGGCTACTTAAATAGATAGACTATCATCCATAGGCATTAATAATTAATAATACCCCAAAATAAATGTTAATGGATAGCAAGACTAGACTAATGTCTTAATAAGTGACCTGTCAAGTACACAAGTCTTGAAACAGACACTGTTATCACACAGATGAGCACAGGGAGAGACAGCTTATGATCAGATTTAGTAGTTTTTCAAATGGAGTGTGGGTAAGGACATACCATCAGAGAGACTTGCTGACCTTCGGCCCCACATCTACAAATCTGAACCCTCAACATCAGCTTTATTCTCATGCTTTGGGGAGGGAACATGGGGCTGACAGGTTAAGAGAGCTCTTACAAGATCATGATGTATGTCTTCATAGTACTGAAGCAAGAGATAGATGATTTTAGTGGATGTTGTGAATGCATAAAAAATATACACATCTCTGTCAGATGTTCTAGAAAATTTCTTAGAGAAAATATAATTTTTAAACTTACTTAGATTCAAGGAAAAATAAATCACAGGAAATATTCTAGTGAATAGTAATAGAATTAGTTGAATTTGTATTAAAACATGGAAAATCAAAAAATAATAACAACAAAAACTTTAAAGAAAATGGGCCTGTTGACAAGATGGAAGAATTTGAGGTAGCAAAGATCGAATCTGCTCTAAAGCTTCCAATACTCATCAATTCTAATGATTCTCCCTGTTTCATTAAAAATTTATAGACACATGACCAATGGCTAAACCCCATTCAATCCAGAAAGTGCTCAACTAGGCCTTTGCCTACAGTACAGAGCAGTGATTTCCATCCCCAGCTATTCATTAGAATAGTCTGAGAATGGTACTAAATACTAACACACTGTATCTTAATTGCTTGTTGAATGGCCATCAAGAATGTTAAAATGATAAAAGCTTTGCTTGAGTGTTTTAAGGTAGAGCCAAACTTAATAACTTCTGCTCGATTTAACCTGGAAAGCATTGTAATGATACAAAACTGATAGATACTAAAGGAATTCACAAATGAAGTACAATGCTGTACAGTTCACTGCTGGCTAAAAGGGCCACACTCTGAGCTTTCTCGTGGTGTTAAATGTTTTTAAGGCAAGCAGTTACATGTAAGTTCATATTTCAGTAACAGAAAATAAAGATTAGTCTCTTTATTCTTATTTACATATTCTTTATTTGGATCATTAGTCCAGACATAGGAGTGAGGTAAGATGAAAATCAGATAAAAAAATTCCGATTAACATTAACTTTGAGTTGGATAAATAGCATAATGACTGGAAAGGTAGTCACATATTATGTTTTCTTTTTATTGAGAATTTTCATACATGAACATAGTGTAAATTATTCATAATTCCTTCTCACTATCTTCTTTTCCCTTCCCCCCACATCATTCCACTGACCCTCTTCCCTTAGTGGAAACACAGTCCCTTGATATGTAACTCCTAAAGTGATACTCCAACTTTGAAATGTCCTCAAAGAAGTAAGTGTCCAGTGGAGCAAATAGTTCTGAGAACAAGAAAGCACTTTTGCATTCTGTTGTGGTTTGAATTGTTACCCACAAACTCATGAGTTCTGAATGCTTGATCCCCATCTGACTGCTGGAAATTTGAGAGGTAGAGCCTGTCAGAGGAGGTAGGACACTGGGAGTAGACCTCCAAGCTTATTAATCCCCAGTTGGCCAGTATTCGTTGGCACACTCTCTTGTTACTGTTGTCCACCTGACGTTGTCAGGAGATAACGTCTGGATTCTGCTCATGACACCTGTTCCTCTGAATCACGGAGCTTCTCCTCTTGTTAGCCAAAATAATCCTCTTCCTCCCACAATCTGCTTTGGTCAGGAGCTTTGTGCCCGCAGCACCGCAGTAACTGTAACACATTCTTTGAGTTACTTATCATTTTGATTGCTTACAAGACCCTTCAGAAAACAACGCTATCACTGTGAGGATTTGTCATGACATCTATAAATCAGCTTTCTTGTCACTGTGACCAAAACATCTGGAACAATTATTTAAGGAATGAAAGGTCGATTTTGGATGACAGTTACAAGGGTTTTAGTCTGTGGTTACTGATCCTGTGCACTGGATGCAACATGGCAGTGGAAGGAGAGACACAGGGAGATTCTGTGTCTCATGTCAGATGGGAACAAGAATCAAGGAAAGGATCAGAAACCAGGCACAACCTTTGAAGGCATCCCTGAGTTATCCTCTTCTTCCAGGTAGACCCCATCTCCTCAAATTTATAGAACTTCACAAAATCATACTACCAGCTGGGGGCCAAGTTTCCAGAACATGAGCCTGTGAGAGACATTTCATTTTTTAAACCATACCACCTTTATAAAATATAGAATATTTTCTATTAATGTATATTCCTTGTACAAAATGATCGGTTTCATCATGATATTCTCATAGTACATGTGTATCATGTACTTTGCCCACATTCTCACTGCATTATCTGACTTAAAAAAATTAAATGGGGCTGGAGAGATGGCTCAGTGGTTAAGGCACTTGCCTCCAGTGCCTAAGGCCCAGGGTTCAATTCCCCAGGTCACAAATAAGCCAGACCCACAAGGTGGTGGCCCTGGTGTGCTCTCTCTCTCTCTCTCTCTCTCTCTCTCTCTCTCTCTCTCTCTCTCTCTCTCTCTCTCCTCTCCCCTTGAAAATTAATAAATAAAATATAAAAAATAAATGGATAAATAAATTGAACAGAGAGATCTCCAAAAATAAACAAATGCAAAGGAAATATGAACAAGTGTTCAACATTCTTAGCTGTCCAAAAAATACAAATCAAAACCACATTGATATTATATTTCAATGCACTAAAAATTTCTATTACAAGAAAATAAAATGATAAATGCTGGGGAAGACTCAGGAGGTCTGGGAGTAATGCATTGGTGGGCATATAAATTAGTGCAGCCATTGTGGACTTCACTATGGAGGTTCATTTATAACAACTGAAAATAGAACTTCCATCTGATCCATTGATACACTCCTGGGACCGTATGAAAAGAAGTCAAATGCACCATACAATGGTGATACGGAACATCCATGAGTACCATAATGCATTTTTTTGTGTTATTGTCTTAACTGTCATTTTTCCACTCAGCTCTATGTAACCTCTTCACTGCCTTAGAACAATTGCCTGATTTCAAATAGAGACTTTTCATGGTTCAAGTCCAATTTGTTTTGCTTGAGTTTTTGGCCGGTATTTATAGGAACAGAGAATAACCAAAACCACACCAGAAACCACCATGTTTTCTCAGGGCACTAAGTGTCATGTGTCAAAACTGTTACTAGACTCCCACTGTGATGCTGATTGGATTCGGACTATAACCTTCCTCTTTATTCCATTTAAATTACTACCAAGGGTTGAGCTCAACAGGCTCTGAAATGACATTAGCACCTGTTGTGTTTACAGCCTGTGTGAAGAACTCAGAAATGCTTCAGCAATAGCCAAAAAACGTGTTTCAAAATTAACAAATGACATTACATGAAATTAAAACGTTTTCAGCTCAGCAAAAGAAACCATCAGCAAAGTGAGTTTGTGTTGGCTAGCACATTCCTCCAAATTGAAGAGAGGAAGGAGGCTCTGGGAATTTGGAAAGTCAAGTCTGGGAGACCTGAATCTCAGAGGTCACACAACCACTTCCCATGGTTATGTCAGCTAGAAACTGAAACATCCCAGGAGGGGATGTGGGGGGAGGTGCTGGGGGGGCGGCAGGAAGGAAGTGTTCTCAGGAAGTCAAGTCTGGGAAAGGGTTGCAAGACCCTGCCCTAAGACTACTTAGAAGGGAAACAACTGCTTTAGTGGGAGACACTCTCTGGGATGGAGCTGCCTGCAAGTGGTCCAGTGAGCTCCAGAGATGCAACTTCCATGGTCACCGATGCTGAAGGGCTTTCTGGTAGCGTAGCTGCCTTTGAGTGGAAGCAGCTATGGGAGGTCATCATCCAGGATGGGATGAGATTTTGATGCAGCTCTGTTTGAGTGATCTATAGTTATCTATTGCTTCTGTAAGCAACCCCTCACCCTGTACCCCAAGAAACTTAGGTTCACTACAACTGGTTTTGGTGTAATCGACCTTTGGTCGGTCATCTGTGCCCTATGTGGGGAGATGTGTGTTCATGTCTCCCCAGGGGGAATATTTTTCCCGGGACAATATAAAACAGATGAGAAGCAAGGTACCTCCCCACAACCCCCACCTTTTTTACTGGTAGGCAATTAGCTAGGGTCTGGACCATGGAGGCATGGGTGCCACCTTGCCTGCTCTGGCAAGATTAGAAACCACAGCTGATCCTTTCTCATCCAAGGTGGCTGCAAGCATCGACTCCAGCATCAGCTTCCTCCTTCTTCCTCAACTTTTCCCAGACTTAACACCTGTGGAGTGGCCCTTCGTGAGTCAGCCACCAACCAATCACATCCCTCCCTGACACACCTAAGTCTGGTGATGAAGCATTCTAATTGGATGGCTGATTCATATAAATGTGCCTGAAACATGTGCGTAAGCCTCTCTTTTATCCATTTTGACCTATCTCCTACCTCTCTTTGTAAGGGTGATCTTCACTGGGAAGGAGGATTTTTTTTGCAGGGGGGGCTTGGGCTTTCCTGCTTTGCTTTCCACTTTCCTTCTTAACTTTCTAAAATGAATCACATAATTTTCCCTCCTCTAAGCCCACATTTTTAATTCTTTGTTAACTTGGAAAAGAACTCAAAGTTGGAGATCATGAGCTTGGGTCTCCTACATCTTTATAGTGATTTAAACCCTTCCCGAATTCTAACCCTGCATCAAATAGACAGCTTGCCACTATACCTCACACAAGAGCCAGAATTTATAAAGAACTGCAAAAATTAAACATAAAAAAACAAAAATTCCACTCCACAAGTGGGCTAATGAAATAAACACAAAATGAACAGTTCACAAAAGAAGACACATGTGTGTTCAATAAGTACTTTAAAGATGTTCAAAACCTCTAGTCATCAGAGAAATCCAAATGAAAGCACTCTGAGGTAACAGATTATCCCAATCAGAATGGCTATGATCAAACAAACAGCCAATGCTGCTGAGGATGTGGGAAAGAGGAATTCTTATTCACTGTGGGTGTGAGTGCAAACTAGTATAGCCATTACGGAAATCATTTGACATTACCTCAAAAATTAGAAACAGGAATCTCATATGATGCAGCTTCACCATCCCCATGCACATACCTCAAGAACTTGACACTGTACTACAGAGACACTTGCACATTGCACATGCACACCCATGTGTATTTCCGCTCTATTTACAATAACCAAAACTTGGAATCAGCCTATCAACAGATGAATGTATAATGGAAATGTGCTCTACACAGAGTGGAATTCTACCCATGAGTACAGGATCTGGAGTTGCAAAATTCCCAGGAAAATATGGACCAAGAAAAAAATTATACTAAGTGAAGTGACCCTAACTCAGAAATTCCCGAAGTGCATGTTTTCTCTAAGATGTAGAAATTAGCTTCTAATATCTTCAATCCCCCCATGAATATATATATATATATATATATATATATATATATATATATATATATATAAATATATATGATGACCAGGAGTTCATATAGAGAGATGAATAGGAAGAGGTGTGAGGGAATCGTGGAAGGACACATGTGATATATGGGCAGAAAGTGGAAGGATATTGGGGAAGGGTAAATGGAGGGAGAGGGGGAATATGGAGAGAAGAGGAATGAGAATCAATTAAAACAATTTGTTTTTGAAAAATGACAGAATTCATGATACCTAAGTCTATATGCTAACTAAAAACAAAAATAAAATGAAACTAAGGTTTGATGTAAAACATGTTTTCAATCATATTGTAAACATTGTTTGCATGAAACACTGTAGTCTAAGTAGAAATGGAAATCATAGCCTAAGTGATTATCTTCAATCATTTTAAACCAAGTTGTATCTAGAGTAGTGCATTGGTCTGCATGACTGAAGCTTTACATCGTGGTCTGTTCCTGCTCTTCTCCCTCACTTCTGTCTTTCAGGTAACTGCACAGCCCTCGGGCTCATATCTTCCTCTATATAGTTGATATTACAATATGTATCTGTAGTGACTGGCTTGTGCATTTGCAGTGAAACTAATTTCCAGGACCAGAGGGAATCATATACTAAGCACGGGTGTTTGTGCTTCAGAAGATAACTTCAGATAAAATTGTGGCTCCTTTCTTACTTTTACAATAGCCAAAAATACACAGAAAACTGAATAATGACCTTACATTACCCAGGATACTCAGATGTCAGAGAATCTATGTGTGGTCTGACCTAGGAATCTGAAGTCCAACAGTGAATCTTATCCAAAAATAGACGTGGCCAGAACTGAGTGGGAATTCAGCCCTGGAAATAAGGCCAAGTTTCTTCTACTTTATAATTGGGAACAAATTATTTTAAAAAGTAGATCAGTATGAGTCCCAGGAATTTAAGTTACTAGAAATATGAACTACGCTAAGCATCCTACATCTTAGTTTCTAATATCATTTTCAGAAAGAAACCACTGACACAAAGAGAACACAGAATAAAGGTGGAGCATCCCATAATGCCAACATGTAAGGAAGTGCTCAACAAAACCCAAGGCACACTGATAGGAACTTGCCAAAGTCATTTTTCTGTCCTATGGCCAAAGTGTTAGAGTAAGCAGAATAACATAGGTTTATGGGCTGACCTATAGACATGATTATTTCCAGAACTTTATAACAGGCTCCTCACAGTGTCCCATTTCTCCACTGGCATTTCCTAATAATTTGTCAAATAATCTCAAAGACAAATGGAGAGATAAAGATAAGGTCAGCTACTAGAATGTGACAGACTGATATGTCACTGTCACTTTTATTGTACAATCTGTCTCAATTTTATCATAAGGAATAATTTCAAAGGAAATCTTCAAGCAATGAATGTATATTCTTAATGAAGATGACAGATGAGTGTGTGTACAGGGTGGTAGCTTCCAAACAGGCATGGACATAGAATATATATATTCTACCCAAAACCTTTGACGTTCTTGGGGTAAAGATCTTGTTATTTAAATAACCTTAGATTCATTTTTCCCATTAGTTGACTAAATGCTGACATAGTGTAGCCTAGTTCTAGAATATGGGTTCTGAAAACAACCTCTGTAGGGCTGTTTCCTCTCTGTGTCATTTTCTAGTCTGTTCTGAGCAAGAAACATCACCTTGAAATCCTAGGTTTCTTCATCAGTAAATATGGGATATGAAAAGAAGTTAATCTGTATGTAGCATGATTTTTGTCAGGGCTAACTGGTATGCATTACTTAATATATATAGGGTTGCTCCATATTTTATAAACTTTTTTTTTTGCTTGTTTTTGCAGATAGGGTCTCCCTCTATCTCAGGCTGACCTGGAATTCACTAAGTAGCCTCAGGCTGCCTTTGAGCTCACAGGGATCCTCCTACCTCAGCCTCCCTCATGCTGGGATTAAAGATGTTCACCACCATGCCTGGCTTTTATAAACTTTTTTTTCACATTGCATATCATTATATATCTCTAAATTCATCTTATGGATTATTTTATGGATTTATTATATACTTCACATAATTTATTCTATGTATGCACACGCATCCACACATCTCCAGTCTCTATCTAACAGTTCTCACAGAACATGGCATGCAGAAATCATTAAGGTTGCATTGATCCATTCATTGGATCAATGTTTTCTTAGTGTTTAGATTTGAACACTAAGAAGAAAGGTGAGACAGAATAAGGAAATACAGTCCTCTGTGTTTTTTATTCTCTGGTGTTCAGAGTAAGGAGAAACTGAATGTAGGAATGATCACTGTTACAGGAGCCTAACACCAAAATAGAACAACAAAACTCAGAAAGAGCCCATGAAGATGAGAATTAACACGATAAGCTAACTCGTGATGTATGGGTTGATCTGAAGTTGAATTCACACGGACAGAACATTGAAGGAAGATAAGAGGTGGCAGATTTTCAGCACACAACAGGGTGAGAAAAATGCTTTCACACCTGAAAATGAATCTTTCCTCTGCTTTCGTCTTTGGAGAGAACTAGAAACGCACTGGGTCGAAAGCCCTGTGCATGGGGGCTGGTTTGTGCTTACCCCTCTAGCTGAATTCATTTTTTTAAATTTTTTATTGTTCATAATGAGTTACATTATTTAGTGGGCAAACAACGAGTTGTTATCCCCAATTCTCCAATGCTCCCCCTCACCCATCCCCAACCAGCTGAATATCCTCCTCCGTGGGTCGTCTGGATCAGTCCTTGTGACAGGGGACCATGGATAGCCTAGTATTCAGCCAGGTTCTCCTGGCCCTAGCTGAATTCTTGACAGGCTTACTCACTCATCTGTGGGTCCTGTCCTCACTGCCCCCTGATTCCTAGAACTTCTCATGGTCACTAAAGAGGGAGCAAATGATCTGCAGCAGGTGGTGATTGCCTTCACAATGACACTGGCGTCCACTATTAAAGCCCATTTCCTCTTTATCATCACACTGCACTGGGGCACCTCTGGTCAGCTCTCATCACACTCATCAAGGAGCCTTTCCTGGGCTGAGAGCCTGGAGGGAAGAATACTGTGCTGCTGACGTGTTGACAAATCTCTTGTTCTTGGAATTGTTTGGCAGGTGGATTTTCAGAAGCACTAAATTGCTCTAACTTGAAAACAAGATGAGTAAAAAGGTAAGATGCCTGTTGCTTCTGCTGCCCTCACAGCTTTGCAGAGTCACCTGTCTTCCAGAAGACACTGCCATTAGCTCTGCTGACGGACTTTCAAAGCATGACAGGGCCACTTAGTTATTTGTACACACAGGGTGTCTCCGAGCATCCAAACTGTCCTCCAGGAAGTATTAAATGCAGTTGGGAGAGTTGGGGGATTCTGTCTTAGTGTCAAGGAAAGCCCATTCAGCTTTAAGGTTTTCTTTTTCCTCTGACAGCGATGAGGAGTGAAATGTACCTTTTACCTGATACAGCACCTGGAACAGTTTGGAAGCTGTGACTTCATGGGACATGGAAACATCATCCATCCTGTGACTCCACACTGGAGGGGTCAGTTGACATTAGAGGCATCAAGGGCACTAACCTGCTAGCGTAAATTTAAACATGGTCTTACTTTTGAGTTTCTTCCTAGGAAACCTACTAAATGTCTTTAATTCAGATCATTTAAGTTCTCTCCCTTGCTGCTAAATCATGGACTAAACATACAGAAACTTCTTTAAATTTGCACTTTTTTCAGATGGCTTTTAAATTGTTAAATTTTTAGGTAAACACATAGGAACAACATTCAAAGGAACATAGAGATTCAAATGGATGAAGCACATGGGTATGTATACAGGTATGCATGCATGCATGCATGCAGGAAGGAAGGAAGGAAGGAAGAAAGGATTATTCAAATATTCAAATCATCAGAATTCTACACACCTTAGTTGAGTGTCCACTGGTCCTAATTTATACTTGATGCAGAGTAAGGAAATAGACAAGATTTGTCTTTAAAATGTTCTTATCTGCTAAAAAATAGAGACTAAAAGGATAAAATTCAGTGTCATTAATGTGATGGTGGAGCTAATGATATACAAGGAATGCTGACACCAAAGTCATTTCTTTCCAGATAAGTGATAGCAATGTCAGATAGCGAGGAAACAAGTGTCACCTGTCATCACATTTGTTCATTATGAACAAAAGCAGGACATCAATCACTCTAGTTATAATATGACAGGCAATCAATCCTCAGGGACTTCCAAGTTCAACCTATTCCAAGCATAACATGAACCAGAAGTTGTAGCTGCCCCCAATAAAGACAAGGAAAACAGTGTGAGAGTGAGTGGAATTACTTCTGCCATTCTTACTACATTGTCACTCAGGTGCTCACAGGAGAGGAAGTGAGGGAGGCATTCAGCATGTCTTCTTAGGACTTTACCTTTTCTTTCACGTGAAGAAAAAGCTTTACTCCTTGCATTAAGAGTTCTCCTACAATGTGTGTTTTATAATCAATATGTTAAAAAGGCAGACCTCACAGGGCCAACCCTGGGATAGAAGTAGGGCCAAGAGCCTATACCTTTAACCAGATCACAACTAAGATTTCTGCTTCCTAAATCTCAAGAAGCTGGGGGAAGGTGATATGCTACCATTGGAATTAGGCCATCCAGTGGAATCATGTGGTCAAACTGATTTTAAAAAACAATGCCATTATGGCTTCTGTGGGTAGGGAGCTGGCTCCCTGGAGGCAGACATGTGGTAATTCAGAGCAGGAGAGAAGAATTGAGAGCAGGCAATGGAGGTGCATAGCTTCTCGGCAGCCCAAGGCCTGGGAGGGGCAGCAAGCCCTTCCTGTCTCTGCATGAAGAGCTCTGCTGAGGGAACCTTGTGGCTGGGACAGAAAGCCACAGTCCTGTATCAAATCTCCTGAGATCATGGTGGCATTTGCTTCTATGACTGTTCAGGAGTTGAGACTGAAAGAAAGATAAGGCACTTATTGTACCAAGAAACACTATAATTCCTCACAAACTTTTATTTTAGAAGACTGTATATCTATTTAATTGCCAAGAGGAAGAGCACAATATTCATAGCTAATCATGAAAATTAGAAGCCCCCATGAAGAAAAGAAAACCTGGAAAAGAAGATGGGAAATATACAGGTTTCAACAGGCTGCTTTTTCCTTGGGGGGTGGAGGGCTTCTCAACTGCTTGACAGGTGAATAAGCACCCTCAGCACCCTCGGTAAGTCAAAGCCAGGCATTCAAACACCTTTCTGTTAAATGCTAACTATGTGACTTTGAGTCAGGTGACTAATCTTTCTGCCCCTCAGTTTTCTCATCTGTAAAATATTGATAATAATTTGACCTATTTTGAAAGTTCCCTACAAGCAGTAAAAGTGTCCACATGTGTAAAACACAAGCAGATTACAAGTACATGGTATAACCTGCAAGCCCTTGCTTACTTAGATGCAATTTAAATAAAATACTTTTCATACATAATTTTAGATAAAATAAATTCATATTTGAATAAACATCTCTACTTCATGGATTGTGAAATGTCCTCTATAGGCTAATGTCTTTGAACCCTTGGCCCCCATCTGGTGGTACTGTTTGGAAGGCTGTGGAATCTTTAGGATGTGGGCTTTCCCTGGAAGTGGAAACTCTGAGTTACCTTTGAGCCTTCACTACCACACTTCCTTCCCATTCTGCTTCCTGACTGCAGATTGAATGTGACCAATTGCCTCAGGTTCCTGCCACCATGCCTTCTCCTCTGCCATGATGGATTGCTTCAAATTATAAGTTAAAATAAGCCCTTCCTCCATGAAGTTGCTTCTGATCAGATATTTCGTCCAAGCAACAGTGAAAGTAACTAATGCATTATTTCATCTGCAATGAATGACTGGCTAGGACCTGTGCTGGGGCTAAGGCTCTTGGTCCAAAGAACTCACATGCGCATTTGGGTCATTGTATCACCAGACAGACAGCAGTGACTAGCTGTGAAGATCTTCGTCTATGATGCCACTTCTAAACCTCTTATTGATACTTAACTCTAGAGTTGGGGCCATTATTTACTTAAAATTGTTGAAAGCACTTGAGGTTTTCCTTTCCCTGTGGGTTTACAAACTCAAATATATATTTGCAAGCAAAGAGAGATAGAAGATAGAATGGGTGTGACAAGGCCTTTTTTTTGCCACTGCAAATGAACTCCAGATGCATGCGCCACTTTGTGCCTCTGGCTTTATGTGGACACTGGAGAATCAGGTTGCTAGGTTTTGTAGGGAAGCACCTTAACCTTTGAGCCATCTCTCCAGCCCAAACTCTTATATTTTAATCTATAAACTCTAGTTTTCTCCTCCACTGACTTAATTTTGAATCATAAATAAAAAATTCTTGATCATTACATTCCTGACTCTGTCGTCCATTCTCCTTTCTACAATAATATTTGCAAGCAAGATAGTTCTTCCCAAAGGATGCTAGGACCTGTTTGAGTCTATGACACTTAGAAGTTTCCCAGTAAGACAAAGAAGAAATCCCGATTTATGAATTTTATTAATTCCAAAAGCTGTGTGCTGTTCCAGAGTTAGCATCATATGCCTAGAGTTAGATGTGTAGGTATCATTCAGTCAAACTTTACTTCACATGATGAATGAATTTGATCAAAGGAAAGAAATCTCATGAAAGCTATCTTGTCTAATTGTTTCCCTGAATGAAAGGAAGCATTCTAAAGAATAAGATTTCTTGAATGTTTTGGGGACTGAAGAGATGGCTCATCAGTTATAAAGGTGGTTATATGTAAAGCCTGCTGGCCTGGGTTTGATTCTCCAGTACCCAGGTAAAGCCAAATGTGCAATGTGACTTCATTTGCACTAACAAGAGGCCCTGGTGTGTTTTACTCTCTCTCTCTCTCTCTCTCTCTCTCTCTCTCTCTCTCTCTCTCTCTCTTTCTCTCTCTCTCTCTCTCTCTCTCTTTCTCTCTTCTTTCACAAATAATCTCTAAAAACAAATAAATGTAGCGTTTGAACTACATATTACCCACGATATTTATTAAAATTTCCGTGACTCTATTATATGTCCAAGGGAAATTTTTCTCATCATAGAACCAGTACACCCACTGCCAGGGTCCTCTGTAGATGTCATGTGTACTAAAGTTTGTAAGCATGCCTATGAAACCCCCATGAGAGGTGATCTTGAAGACTCTGACATGTACTGAGAAAAGACATAATAAAGGGCTGAAGTTTCAGAAATATGGAAAAATCTTAGGATTAGGAGGCTCCACTGAGAGACAATACTTATAAATGATAGACATATTAGGCAAATATTGTTCACATATCATAGCTCAGTAGATATTTGCTAAAATAAATAAGTAGAAAGAAACATTTTGGAAGAGGGCACAGTAACAGAGAAAAACCAACATAGTTCAATGAGATATGAGAATGAATTTACAAAAGCCTACGCATCTTTGTTACTCAACATAGCCTTGACATTTCATTACAACCTCCTTTCAATGTAACATTTTTCCATTCTGTCCCAACAATATTGCATGCATTATTGCAACAAAAAAGCACTGGCTTTCTTTGCAGTGTCCTTGGTCATGTTCCTCTAGACTACCCAATTAATCACTAATTTAGGATATTTGTATTGAATTTTCTTAACAACAAAATGGTTTAAAAAGTACACTTCAAATAAACTTCTTTTTGACTTATGTTAATCCAAGAGCTATTATTCAGCTAATGTCAAAATGACTTTTCCCTGAAGATGTTGCTAAGTGAGCTAAAGACATGGTTTAGTGGGTGAAGTGTTTTTTTGTACAAGCACAAGAGCCAGCAGCCATGGAAAATCAAACATGGTGGAGTGTTCCTATAATTCCATCACTATGGAGTGGAGCCAAGATGATCTCTGGGAGTTGATGGCCAAACTGGTGAGCTCCAGGTTCAGTGAGTATACTGGTTTGATTCACGTATCCTCCATAAAGTTAATGTGTTGCAAACACTCAGTCCCCAGCTGATGGCAGGTTTGGAATTGAAACCTTGTTGGAGTTGTGTTGTTGGGGACAGGTTTATGGGGGTTATAGCCAGCTTCCCCTTGCCAGTGTTTGCCAGTACCTTCCTGAGGCTGTTTGCAGTGCTGTGGCGGAGGTGATGTCCACCCTCTGCTCATGCCATCATTTTCTCTACCATCATGGAGCTTTCCCCCAAGACTGTAAGCAATATATATATATATATATATATATATATATATATATATATATATATATATATATATATATGTATATATTATCCTTCCACAAGCTGTTTTTGGTTTTTGGTCTGATTCTCTGATTTTCTGTGACAGCAATGAGACTACAACAGAGAGAGATCCTGTCTCACAAAAATAAGTGAGTAAGGAAGACACCCAACAGTGACCCCTGGTTCCATCCATACACTCACATACTTGTGCATCTGCAAGCCCATATGAGCACAAACATACATGTAAACACACCACATACAAAGCTATTGTTTCTTTTAAAATATTCCTATGAAATATTAGGACACAGTAGAAGATCTCCAGTCAGTTAAAGAAAGGTTTATGCCCAGGTTTGTGGCATAATGAGTTAACTTACACATGCCATGTGACCAGTAACTTCTTTGACAACCTCAAAACATCATCTGTATTGAGGAAAAGACAAGACTTAGGCAGGTTCTATTTCCAAATGTATTTGGTCATTATTAAACCTTGAAGGAGAGTTTGTAAAAGTCTGCACATTGCAGAAGTGTTTTACATTGTTAAAAATTATAAAGTAATATGAAATAAGGTTAATCACATGAAAAACACATGGATTAGCACTCCTGCAGATTATATATGTGTTCTAAATTAGGAGAAAAATATGGCGTGATATAATATGCAGACCTTTGACTGAAACAAGTGATATGTGGATTTTGACTGGAAGCGTTCAAGGAGCTCTTGAAATGAATGGTTCAAATACATTTCCTGTAGCTAGAGTTTTAGGTAATGCAATATGGTGCATGTTAATGCAAAATATGGTTATTTAGAGAAAGAAAAATCTAAAAACTATTCAAGCTTACTTAGATTTAGTTATTGAGTGGACTTTCCAAAGAAAAATAGATAATGAGGTTATAAAACGCCAAGGTCAGAATAGGCTTTAGAGATTGCTGGCAACTCTCATACTCACCAAGGATAGATTGAAAGTCAAGATGAGATTATGATTTTATCTGAGATCAGTGGGCAAACTTACAATTAGGACTGGTTCAAAACTCCTGATTTTACTTTTAGAGATAAATGAAGAATTAGTAGGCAATAAAAACGTCAGGAAAAAAAGCATTCGCCATCATTTAATGTTAGATCATTTGTATGAACTGAAGATTGAGCTATCATATCTCATGAATTCTCTGTGGAAATTTAACAAACTTTAAGTCTCCTATTTTTGAAAAATAGCTACATGATACAAACAAAATAATTTAACATTTTGTTAAAATACCTTGTGAACATTTAGTATTTCAGAATTTGAAACTGAGTCAAGGGTAAGTGAAATGGCTTGGATTCACACAAAACAGATCTGAAAAGTGAATTTTCATAAAAAATATGAACATGAGCAGGGCATGGTGGTGCAAGACTTTAAGCCCAGCACTTGGGAGGCAGAGGTAAGAGGATTACCATGAGTTTGAGGCCACCCTGAGACTACATAGTGAATTGCAGGTCAGTCTGGGATATAGCGAGACCTTACCTCAAAAAACCATATCTATATATATGGACTCTGGTGTCTGAGATGAGAAGAGGCCTGGCTGCCACTTTGTATCAGTGTGACCTAGGGCAAAAATTTGCTTTGACCTTCAAATTTCTCATGCTACCTCCTAAGACTGAAGCAAAACAGAAACACTGCATGGGAAATTACTCTAAAAAGCAGTGTGGTCCAAGTGCAGAATTAGTGTCATTTTACCAAGATATGTATGTACTACACTGATTAATGTTTTGTAGTATTATAGCTAATATAATACTAAACATTATTTTACACTTATGTTACTCTGATACTGTTTTATAGAAACGTGTCAGTTCTGACTGTTATCATATGTTCTGCAGCTTTTCTGTGGATTGAAACAATCCCTCCAGGACAGAGGAAGAAGGAAGGAAGCTCATGGGACTCATAAGTCTACAGAAGCTCACCAGGCCTCTCATGAGGTTATAGAAGCAGTAAACTGCTGGGGACAGGAGAATCTGTGGTGGTTCAACCGGCTACCAATTGTGCAGGGAGATTCGGGGATGCATCCTTCCTGAGTCATCACCTATGCTGGGGTGATGCAGGTGCCTTTGAGTCACCCATGTTCCTCATAAATGCTTCTGTAAGTAGCCATAAACTCATAGGCTCACCAGGCTGGACTTGTTGTTAGTGTCTCTGTCTGTGGTGATTAGATACGGCTTCCCAGGAGAAGTATCAAAACACAATATAGATGTAATTCATCCTGAATACTTTGATTTTACCCTCCACTTCACACTGTTCTCTATCCCTGTACATCTATCTCGTCCATCCCCAAGCTTTAAAATGAGGTGAAATTTGCATGGCAAAAATGCATACATTATTAGTTGCATACACTTTATGACTATGAAGATTCTATTACATAGATTAAATCCTAGGTGCTTAGGCTGTTTGACTAGCAGTTTAGTATCACATATATTTATTGAGAGATGGGTCAAATATTTTTGTTTAATTTTATCTTGTGTATGGGTGTTTGTGTATGTGTGTGGATGGATACATGTTCATGTGTAGGAGTGCACCTATGAACACAGGTGTGCATATACATGTGTGCATGTGAATGTGGATGTCATCATCTAAACTCATCCTCAATTCTTTTCCACGTTGGTAATTGAGACAGGGTCTCTTACTGCTCTTGGAGTTCATCCATTCCACTAGACTAGCTGACCAGTAGGCCTCAGGGACATTCCTCTCTTTGCCTCCCTAGGACTGGGAATCCAAGCACATACCACCATACAGTGCTAAAGATCTGAACTAAAGGTCCTCGCGCATTTTGCCATCTGAGTCCTCTCCCTAGATGCCCTATTGTTTCATTTTCAAAAACAATGTTTGTAGGCTTGGTGGTCTTTATGATATGATCATTTCAAATCAAAAGTCTGGTGTTTTGAAACAAACAATATAAGGAACTCTGAAGGCAAGAGGGAAAATATAATTATAAGACAAAAACACAAAAATAAAAGAACGTGCAAGATTTGTGGAGAGGTGAAAGAAAAATTCTAAATAAAAGTGGATTTGATCATGTAAATCTTTGATATATTCAGTTGGGAATTATTCTTCATAATGTTAATTTTCAAAGCTATTTCACTTATTTGCATAGTACTTTCACTTATTCTTTCAAATCATTACTTTTTAAATACCACTAATTATGCTTTTCTGGACCTTTTATGATCCTTCCAAGCTGGTGAATAAGTATGCTTCTTTGCCCTGTGGCAATTTTTTCATGTACCAAGGTCTTTATTTGACTAAGATAATTTATTCTCTAGACAGATTATTAATGATTTATGATGTCTGTTTGTGTTGCAAAACATCTAGATGGCCAGGTATTCCATTGTGAATATTTTTTGCAAAACCTCAAGCTTGGGTTTTTAAACAGATAAATATTTCTTTGAAACAGTCTGCATATTCATATCCTGTGTGTATATGCCTGTCATGCATTTAAATTCTCTATCTCAAAGCCATTGCACTGTTCTATCTCGAGTATGTGAAGCATGAGATTGCAACATTTTTTTTCTAGGACACCATCATCTTGGGAATTAATTATAGACAAAACAAAAACACTAAAGCAAAAGCCTTCACTTGTGTATAATCAGCCTACATGTATTAAGTCCAAACCTCACTGTTACATGTATCTTCAGTTTTTAATCACCCTCTATATGTTTATTTTAGAGTATATTAAAATTATTTGTTCACATGTTAACAAATAATGGTCTAGTCAAATTTATAAAATATTATTATTAAGATTAAAAAATTAGCACATGCTTTGAATCATTTTTTTTGGCTCCTACTTTTGGAAGGGGAGGTATTTAGCTCACGAGGGTGGAGCCCAATGATGGATTAGAGCCTTCATAAGAGCAAGAGAAGCTTGCTCCCTCACTTTAGCTGTTCCCTACCTTCACTCGACCAACCAGTCGACAGTTCTGTTATCACAGTCTGCACTCATACACATGATTGCCACTCTTTCCTGAATCAATTTTAAAATTGCAGTTATCATTTTTTCCGTATTTTGTTGTTCTATTAATTTTGGAAACAAAAGAGATTCTTTATCATTTCAAATCTCTTATTATTTGTTTCCTTCATTATAATTAAGATTTTAAAACTTTGAGATCTCAACAATAAAGCAGACTTAAAACTCACCCACCATGATTCAAGAATCTGAGTGGAAGAAGAGGGCAGAAAGATTGTAAGAGCCATGGTGGGGGAGAATATCCAAAGACATTGTCCCCCTCAGCAACAACACACACACACACACACAAAAAAAAAAAAAAAAACTCTGGCTATCTCTTGTACAGTTCACAACCCCTACCCCATGGACTGATCCAGTATGCCCACAGAGGAGGGCCCACAGTGGGTCAGAGAAAGGGAGGTAGGAAATGGGGTACCATCACAAGATTTGCTCATACAACGTATCTAATTATTGACAATAAAGAGATAGTTTTAAATTTTTACATAATTCCCTTGTACCAACTTCCTTCCCCTTCCACTGAACCCACTCTTTCTCCCCTACTATCCCCTCTTCCATTTTGAGGGTTTTTTTTCCTCCTCCATCATCCAGGACAACTTGCGGATGGGCCCAATATTAAGCAGATCTTTTTCAGATAATGGCCACTGCTGTGAGTTCAGGAATACATGATCATTTTGTGGGTGGAACACAGTTTTCAAAGTTATCTTCTTTATCCTTTGCCTCTAATATTCACTCTGCCACCTCTTCCGCAGTAGTCTCTGAACCATGAGAGGCTGTCAGAGACATCGCTCCTTTTGTGCTGAACACTCAAATGTCACTTCTTCTCAAACTCTGACAAGTTTTGATTCTCCCCAGCAGTCACTGCCATCTGAAAAAAGAAACTTCTCCAACAAAAAGTTAGAGCAGCACTAATATAAGGGTTATAAAAGTTAAGTATTAAAGGGAAACTTGGTGGCACCAGTGGTAGCTTACCCCTAAGATTTAGGATATTCCGAGTCATAAACTTTTGACTAAGTTTTCAGTATCAGGAATAAATTCTCTCCACTAAGTGGAAGAGTGGTGGAAAGACTGTAAGAGCCATGGTGGGGGAGGCTATCCAGAGACATTGCCCCCCTCAGCAACAACACACAAATGGGTGATCCTGGCTACCTCCTGAGCTATTCATGACCCACTTCCCCATGGACTGATCCAGTATGCCCACCGAGGAGGGTTCTCAGTGGGTTGGGGACAGGGAGGAGGGAAATGGGAATACCATAATAAGATTTAATGTTGATTACAATGTATCTAATTAAGGATAGTAAAGATGTATAAAAAATAAATAATTTTTAAAAAAGAATAAATCCCCTCCCATGAGGCAGGCCTGTTTGGCTCATTATTGTTATAATTATTTCCCTTAACATAGAAGAGTGGATTGTAATATTTTTATTTAATGTTGTAGAGGTATAAGTCTGAGTTTTAACTAATGTATTAACTGCAGGAGTGTATTATTCAACTGAAACACCTAAATAATTGATATTTATTTTCGCACTGTTCTGGAGATTGGAAGTCAGAGATCCAAGTGGCTGCAGGGTCAGGGTGTGGTGTTCTGGTGAGTGCTTTCTTCCTGGTTTGTAGTCAGTTACATTTTAAAACTTAGTCTACTCCAAAAATCATTTTTAAACATATTACATTGGGGACTGGGGCTTCAACACATGCAGTTGATTGTGATGGAGTCCAAGACAATGAGCCTGAATAACATTTACTTTCTTTATACTGAATTTCCTTCTTTTAAACGTTTATTTATTCATTCATTTATTTACTTATTTGGTAGAGATCTTTAGAGACAGGGTCTCCTTATGTAGGACAGGTTGGCCTTGAACTCAATCTGGCTTTGAAATTGAGACAATCCTCCTGCCTTAGGTTCTCCAGTGCCAAGATTATAGGCATGTGCCACCACAGTTGGCTTGAGTTTATTTTTTTAAAGACAGAGTGTTTCTTTGTATATATATATATATATATATATATATATATATATATATATATATATATATATATATATATATGCAAGCAGAGAGAAAGCGGGTGAGAGAGAGGAGAATGGGCATGTGGGCATGCCAGGGACTTTTGCCACTGCAAACAACACCAGACACATGCACCACTTTGTGCATCTGGTTTTCTGTGGGTACTGAAGAATTGAACCAAGGTCATCAGGCTTTGCAAGCAAGAGCCTTCAAGTGCTGAGCCATCTCTCCAGCCCCTGAACTTCTTTTTTAATGTGCAAAATGTGAACTAAGACACAATTGGATAGTTGTAATTTTTATTGTGCTGTCTCGTGAGTCTTAATGCAAACAATACATGTGTTTCTTTTGTAAGAAGGGTCTCAACTCCTTCTTATAATGTGTATTCCAGCCAAATCAAACCTGTCATATGCTTGACATATGGTCTATGTCTGTGGGACTGAAATATGTTATTTAACCAAAATTCTCTGATGAAGTCCACCTTGTCTATAAGACTTCCCTGAAATAAAGTCTATCTTAACTAATCTCAATACTTGGAAGGTGTGGGAGGGTGAGTCAAGAGGCTTGCCTCCAGTATAAGGCAAGTTTAAGTTACATAGTAAATACCAAGCTAACCTGGGCTAAATATCAAGACACTGTCTAAAAAAATCAGAAAGAGATTGGGAGACAGAAAGAAAGAGGTAGGGGGTGAATGGAGGAAGAAAGAAGTTGCAGATAGATTCATATTGCTGGGGCAAACATCCAACCAGACACAGTTTATAGGAGGAAGTGATTTATTTCAAGCTTACAGATCCAGGAAAACTTTCATCAATGGTATATGGGTCTCTCTAGTAGTTGCAGAGTTCTCAAGCTTCAGGTCTTCCATTACCATCTTTTACCCATTTGGAACTGATTTTGCACAGGACTTGGGTCTAGTTTCATTCATCATCCTACGTGTGGAAAAGTACATCTAGTTCTCTAGCACCAATTGTTAAAGTGCTATCTTTTTCCAATGTAATTTTTGACATCTTTTTCAAAAGTTAGGTGGAAATTTATTTCTTTGATTTTTTCATTGAGACATTTTCTTCCTTTGTATTTGAGATTCCTTTAAGTGTAGTCTGCAATGCTGGTTTGGTGGTCATGAATGGCTTTAATTCATACCTGTCTTGAAATCTCCTTATCACTCCATCAATTTAAAAAGATTACTTTGCAAGGTATTGCAATCTTGATTGGCAGGTACTTTCTTTAAGGGCTTGAAACGTATCAGTCCATGTTTTCATGGCTTTTAGGGGTTTTGCCTCTGTAAACATGTTGGCATATTCCTCTTACGGTTTTTAGTAGTTTCTTTGTTTTTCTACTTTCAGCATCTTCACTGTAGGTGTATCATAGAGAGGTTCTCTGGTCAAACCCACTGGGAGGTCTAAGTACCTGTTTTTGTCTGGATGACCATTTCTTTCCCTAGATTTAGCTATAATTTTATTTATGATATTAACTATGCCTTTAGTTTTTGTAGAACATCTGTATATATGTTATGCTATTTTATCCCCTTGCCCCTGCTCCCGTTTCCCTGGGTCCCTTTTCACTGGGGTTATGGTATTGGGATCATGAACACCTCAGTCAGTCCCTGTAGCATACCATGAAAACTGTGCCTCAGGGTGTTCCCACTCACTCTTCAGCTCTTACAATTTTTCTTCCCCCTCTTCTGCAAAGTTTCCTGAGTTATAGCAGGTCTGTTGGCAGTCTGATTTAGTGCTGAGTTCTATGTAGCCTCTGGATTTCTGCTTTAATGGTTTTTTTTTAAAAAACTTATTTATTGTTAATAATTAGTTACATTGCATGAGCCAATCTTGTGTTAGTACCCCCATTTCCCTCCTCCCTGTTCCCTCCCTTTGGGGGCCCTCCTCAGTGGAGTCACTGGACCAGTCTATGAGGTAGGGGGTTATTAATTGTACAAGAAGCAGCCAGTTTTTTTCTTTGTGTGTTGTTGTCTTTGGGTATTCTCCCCTACCATGGCTCTTACAATCTTTCCCATCCCTCTTCTACAAAGTTCCCCAAGTCATGGTGGATAGTTTTAAGTCTGATTTACTCTTGAGATCTTGAGATCTGGATTTCTGCTTTGGACTGTGTTGGGTATCCTTGGAGTCTTTCTCCAATAAACTTTCATAGGTTATCTGACTTTCTGTGGAACTTATCTAGATACATCCTTGCTCAGGCCCTAAATGATAAGTTAGAGGTGGTTTATCTCCTGCCTGGGTGTCACCCATCATCCCAGGTCCTGTTGATGGAATTGGGTTGTCCACAGTCCTGGCTGCCTTCTGAAAAATAGAAACAGAATCTCCAACAGAGAGTGATATCAGTATAGGTTAAGTGAAACAAACATGGTTGATTTGGCTATATTCTAATGAGTGTGGCCTCTATGTAGATCTCTGGTTAGTGGGAGTTTCCCCTTGGAGTCCAGGTTCTTGGTCTCCAAAAGAGTTTGCCGTGGATCCCAGTTCCAGTTAAGGGTTCCTTGTCACTGAGTGGATCTCTTAGCCAATCAGAAGGCTGTTGATTACTCTCCTAGGTTTAGCACCACTAATGCACAGATGAGCGCTTCTTGGGTTGCTGGACTTTGCTGTATATCAGTGTATTCAGCCTTCACATAACATCAGTCAATGTTGTATATCAGTGACCTTTGCTTTCTCTGAATATCATTGGCCAGTTTCCCCTGGCAGCTCATGTAACTCCTTCCAGCACTACAGAGGCTACCCTCTGGGAGCTGGTTGCCTTTCTGAATCCAACAGGGTCTCTCTGTGTGGTGTGAAGATAGTCTGTGGTATCTTTAGCAATAGGGTCTTATCTTCTGCCTGGGGTTGGTATTCAAGAGCTTTGACATAAGCCTGTCTTGTTTTGGGGACCTGTAACCAATGACTGGGACAGGGAGTTAGTTATAGGCCAGAGCAATTTGTCTTGGTTTTAGGCTTCCTCCCACCCTATTCAGGGCTCCTCTTACCAACCCATGTCCCCAGCTTTCTTGAAGACTTGCTGTATGAAAGTAAGGATTTCATGGTTTTAATTCATCGTTGATTTAAAATAGTGTATATCTCCCCCCACACTTCCATTCCTCCAACACCCCCTCATTCCTTCCTTACCCATTGTCAGTCTCTCAATTCACCTGTCAGGTTTACTTACTATGCAAGATTAACCTGGTTAGGAATCACTATGAGATAATATATGCAGTGTTTGCCTCTCTGTTCTTGTATGAGTTTGCTAAGTATGATCTGTTCCAAGTCTGTCCACTTTTGTTTAAATTTCATTATGTCATTTTTCCTTTTAGCTGAGTAAAATTCCATAGAGTAAATGTACCACAACTTTGATATCCATTCTTCCAGTGATGGGCATTTGGGTTGATTCAAATTTTTAGCTATTATGAGTTGAGTGGCTATAAACATGGTTGAACAAATGTCTCTGTGCTGAAGTGAGGAATCTTGAGGGTAGATGCCTGGTAGAGGGATAGCTGGGTCTGTTAGTAGCTCTATATCTATCTTGTTCAGGAGCCTCCACACTGCTTTCCATAGTGGTTGTATAAGTTTTCACTCCCACCAGCAGTGAATGAGGGTTCCTTTTTCCCTACATCCTCACCAGAATCTATTATTTGTGAATTTTTTAATTATTAACATTCAGACTGGAGTAAGGTGGAATATCATTGTTGTTTTGATTTTCATTTCCCTTATGATTAAGGACGATGAACATTTTCTAAAATGAGAATTGTCCATTTGTGTTTCCTCCTCTGTGAATTCTCTGTTGAGTTCAGTGCCCCATTTTGTGAGAGAACTGTTTGATTTTTTAACATTTAATTTTTTGAGTTCTTTGTAAATTCTCTCTCTATGTTATCACTGGCAAAGATGATTTCCCAGTCTGATGGTTTTACAAGAAAAGCTTTAAGATATTCCTCCAGAATTGTGCTCTATTCAGAATCTGAAACTAGTAGTTTATAGTTGGTCTTCTTTTGGAAGAGCTATAGTAAGAGTATAGTATCTTGTTTTCTCATGCTTATTATATTTCTAGGTTGTGGTATCTCTTCTTGTTTTATATGGTGTTGCAGTCAGCATTCTAGTTGCTGCGCAGAAAGAACCCAAACAAAAGCGGCTTGTGGAGGAATGGGTTTATTTGGCTTATGGACTCGAGGGGAGACTCCATCCTGGCAGGGAAAACGATGGCATGAGCAGAGGGTGGACATCACCTCTGCCACAGCACTGCAAACAGCAGCAGGATGGTGTGCCAAATACTGGCAAGGGGAAGTTGGCTTATAACCCCATAAGCCTGCCCCCAACAACACAGCTTCATCGAGGTTGTAAAACCCAAACTGCCATCAGCTGAGGATCGATCTATCAGAACACATTCAATTGTTTGTGGGGGACACCTGTATCAAACCATGACAGTCCACCCCTGGCCCCCACAAACTAATAATCAAGATATAAACACAATATGTTCAGCTCAACTCTTAAGTCCCCGCAGCTTTCAACTAAGCCATAATACCAAAAATAAACCCATAATGGCACAGAACATTCACAATGCAAAACATGAGGCACAGCAAAAACAGATTGACCAATACAATACTAGATTTAAAACAAACAGGGCACCATCAATCTAACTCCAAGCTCAAT
>PVHP010019249.1:0-32025 GCA_004024765.1 Zapus hudsonius
AGGGTTCAGAAGCAGGACCTGCCCTCTTCCTCCATTCATGCTGAATTCCGTCATTCCCCTGGCCCAGGCTGCAATGCAGAACAGAGGTCTCCCTGCCCCTAGGGAAGAGGATCTGAGGACACTGAGTGGCAGCTCCAGGTGAGTCAAAGCTCAGTGTCAGGAGCTGGGGAGAGTGACAAAGGCAGGCTTCTGAGAAGAGGTGGCCACTGTGTTGTATCACAGGCTGAGTAAGAGTTTGTCAGAAGAGAAGGGAGAGGAATTCCAGGCAGAGAGTCAAGTGCAAAGGTCAGGAGATTCAGAAGGTTCTGGGGAGGGGGTGATCCTGTCACCCATCCTTGTTATCGCTAGGAGCAGGAAAGAGAGGGGACAAGAACAGAGGCTGGAGGGCTAACAGTGGGAACAGCAGTAGTTCCCAAGTGGAGTGATAAGTCCTAGGGTTCCTGAGAACCTTCCAGTGGTTCTGAGAGACATGGCTCTTTCTAAGCACTTGTGACACATTATTTGCACACATCCAGTCACAACACAGCCCAGCAACACACTGGGGAGGAGACCGGGAAGGCGCAGAGCACAGAGGTTAGCCAACACGTAAAGCAGCAGGGCTGAGGTCTGCTTAGCATGCATGAGGCCTGGGTTTGGTCCCCAACACCCTACATGTGCACACACATACACAAACAGAATATACAAATAGCCCATTCTGCTTTCTACATTTTAACAAAATATAGTTATTTTCATGAAGACTGTTATTTTATATTAACATATAATGAGGTTCATGAGTGATATTTTTTGAAATAATAAAACTCAACTTTGAAGTCTTGGTTTCTCATATCAATAGCTCTAAGATATATAGAAGTTTTGAGATCATCAATAATTTTTAGGAGTATAAAATGATGGCCTAGGTCACAATATCTGGACAGTTTACTTAGCAAGCCCAATGCCAGTAGAAAAACCAAACCTAGACTGAGCAGATCACATTCCTGGCAGGAAAACAGAATGGGAATTCTTTCTTTATTCTAGAATGATGGGGCCCTGGCTGTGGGCACCTCCATCTCATTCTAGCCCTGTGGCTTTGGAGAGCTGTCCACACCTCTGGCTGAGGGACTGGTGTTGAAGTCACGTGAGCTGCACCTGTGTCTGTAGCAGGTGCTCAGTGAACGCTTGCTATGGTTATTACTCATCAGTCAAAAGGAAAATCACAAAAAGGATCGTAGACCATAGAAAACAAAGAAAAGTAGATGTCTAGGGGAATGCAGGCACCCCAATGCCTATCCCCAACAATGGTGCTGACTCCTCCAAGTACCCAAATCCTGTTCTCCTCTCATCCCCTGCTCTTCCACATGTTGCAGGATTTCCAGCCCTGGGGGGGGGGAGCTCCTTTGGGCCAGGATTTGAGGTCCATACAGCATGGTCCCATGTGCAAGTGCTGCCCCATTTGCCCCCCATCCCCTCCAGTTCTGAGGAAGCTGCAGTCTAGCCTGGAAGGCTCTGCTTCCAAAATGCCTTTCCTCTTTAGCAAGAGGCTCTCATGGCTGGAACAAAACACCAGACCATAAGCAGCTTGATGGAAGGAAAAGGTTTATTCTGGCTTAGGTGGTGGGGAAGGTGTGGCAGAGTAGAGCCCTGGGATGTCACATCTCCACATGGAGCAGGGAGAAAACTGGCAAGTGGAACTGGATTATGAAATCCTGAGCCCCCTCCAGTTACACATCTCCTCCAGCCACGCTCTACTTCCCAAAAGCTGCACCAGCTGGGGATTTGGTTTGAGGCTTAATCACAAACAAGTAAGGCTGAGGGGGACATTTTACACCCAAACCACCACACAAAGGGTTTCCTGGCATCCTTCTCCTCAGCTAGCCTCATGAGACTGTGTTAATCCAGCTGGTTGACCTTGGCCTGCCCACTCTGTTTCTTTGGTTTATGCCCACAGAGAAGTGGACAGTAATTTTAACCTTCTTCCAAAGCCTAGATTGAAGCAACATGTTGGCATAGGACTTTTCTGACATTATTTACACTTTGTAATAAACTGTACGTATAAAACAATAGTAATCTTTAAGCTCATGTTAAAATACCCACCTTTATCTTCATGCCTTGCTGTTATCTACATTAACCAGTTTATGGTTAGACACACCTTGTGTGGCAACCAGTGCTCCATTGTTGAGTAACATTTTCAGGTAAGGAAGAGGTCTAGAGAAGCCAAACGACTTTTCCAGAGTTTTCTAGCTGGTTTCCAGCAGCTCCAGGATTGGAGGGAAAGTTTCTGACTCCTAACATCACACACTTGTTGGCTTACAACAGGAACTTTTTCTCTCACAGATTTCTAGACTGGAAGGATGAAAGGAAGGTACCAGCTGTACCGTGGTCTCTCCAAAGGCTCTGAAGGGCAGGGTCCTAGCTTGCCTCTCGAACACTCTGGAGGCTACAGTCATCTTGTCTTCTGGCTGCGCAGCACCAGTGCGTGCCTTCACATGACCTTGTCTTCTCCCTGCATCTCTCCTCAGCTATCTCTCTGGTATCTTTGGTTTTGACAGTCCACATAGTCTGGGTCTAGAACTTGTGATCTTCCTGCCTCACCCTCCTGAGGGCTGAGATGACAGGCATGTATTATCTAGCCTACTTCCCCTGTTTCTTCCTCAGCGTGTCATTGTGTGCATGCATGTGGGGGCAAAAGCCTTTGGGGGCCCACAGAGGCACACCCTGGCTTAATCTCAGGACAGCAACTGACAGCTTGCAAAGAGGGGCTTGGCTTAATAGGTTTCAGAAGGTAGTCCTGATTGGCTATTTGCACATCATGCTCACAGGTTCTTATAATAGACCAATAGCTCCCTGATTGGCAGGGAGCTCTATATATTCTGATTTCATTTATGGAAGAGAGGTATGAGGAATGAGACCTAAGAAAGCAATAGAGAACGCGCATTCTTCCACCCATAAGCAGTGTGTGTGTTTTATCATTGCCCCCGCGGGCAGTGGGCAGTGACACATGCATACATGTTCTTATGTGTAATGGCATATATGTGCGTGCGTGTGTAAAGGCCAGAGGTCGACATCAAGTGTTTTTCTCAATTTTTCTCCACTTTATTTTTTGAGACAAGGTCTCTCACTGAACTCAGAGCACACTGATTCAGCTAGACTAGCTAAGGAGTGTGCCCCAATGATTCTTTTGTCTCTGCCCCCCTGGTGCTGAGATTACAGGTGTGTACCACCACACCTGGGTTTTACATGGGGAATGGGGATTAGACCTCATGGCAAGCACTTTACTCATTGAGCCATCTCCCCAGCCCCTCCTCTGCTAATTCTTTTTTTTTTTTTGCTATCCATCCATTTATTTATTCATGTGTGTGTGCACACGTGCATGCACACACATGTGCAGCACAGCACAGCACATGCCACACAACACATATGAAGTAAGATAAACACTTTGCCTGTGCCACTGGAAACAACCTGCCAGACTGCAAGTGAACATCAGACTAGTTGATCCAAGAGCTTCAGATTTTCCTGGTTCTGCCTCCCATAAGCTCAATGAGATCACAGATACATGAGCCACTGTTGTTGTGGGTAGTCACCTTCTTGTTGTGGGATGAACATCCAACCAGAGGCAGTTTATGGGAAGAAAGGGTTTATTTCAGGTTTACAGATTCCAGGGGAAACTCCAGGAAGCGGAAGCTGACAGCATCCACAGCAGGGGGGGGGATCAGCAAGCACAAACAGCCAGAGCTCAGAGTGGCTCTTTACACACCTTAGGGCTGGACTAAAAGATATGCTCCCAGCGACACCTCCTCCAGCAGGCTGCTGGACACTTAAATTGCAAGCTTAATCAAAAATATCTCAGGCTATTGGGGACATACATTCATATTCAAATCACCAGAGTCATTTGTATCCGACTTTACATGGGTGCTGGGGAATTGAACCCAAACTTGCAGGATTTGATATATAAGTACCTTTAACTGCTGAACCATCTCCCCAGCCTCTTCAGTTAATACTTGTCAAGTCATTGGATTTAGGTCCCGTGAATAATCCAGGAAGAACTCACCTTGTGATTTTTCACATCACTCCGTCTGCAAAGACCCTTTTCTTAAATAAGACAACATTCACAGGTTCTAGTGGTTAGGATATGACTTCATTTTTTTGAAGGGTGTGGACTACAATTCAACCCAGTACACCCTCTAAGGTGTCACTTCTAATACAGGGGAAAGAAGGTTTGGCTTAGGAGTGGAAAAAGAACTTTGTGCAGACCAAGCTAGAAGCAGTTTGTTTGAGAGGCTTGTTGGATCCCGCCCGTGTCGTGATAAATTGTACAGGATGGCATATCAGAAATGGACTGGTGTGAGCAGATGGATATGGCACAAAAGAAATAAAAGTTTCAGGCTGGAGACAGAGCCTGTTCAGCTGCGATTTATTGAGAGATTACTACCATTTAGATTGTGCCAGCTTTTCTGCATTGGGACAGCAGGAAGAATATGGACTCTTTAGAAGTAAGGGGTCTGAAGGCTGAAGAAATGTCCTGCTCTTCAAAAATTGACTTTATTCCTTCCTGGATTAACAAATTTGGTAGTCCCCTTGGCACTATCGAGTATAACATGCAGGAAAGAGGGGGTTGCAGTGGGACCCACTGGATATGCTAGAACTGTGTTATGGCTTTCCAAGGCGTGCTGCCAGAACAGGATAGAGTTTCTCCAGGCTATACGCAACCCAGCTGGAGGGGCAAAACTGGAATTTCAGAGACTTCATCACTGGTTACTTGCAACGATAGGATTTGATGTTTGCCCTGTTTGGTTTTTTTGTTTGTTTGTTTTGCTTTTTCAAGGTGGGGTCTCACTCTGGCCCAGGATGACCTGGAATTTACTCTACAGTTCCAGGCTTCCCTTTGTCATAGTCAGCCACACACCGCTGGGATGAATCTTCAAATCAGACACAATTTGGGGGAGGAAAGTATGTATTGAAACTACAGATTGAGGGGAAGTTCCGTAACAGCGAAAGAGGTTGGCCCTGTTTCACAGGTCCCAGCAGAGAGAGAAACCCAACACCATACACACATTAGCAAACAGGCAGGAAGGCTAAGGAGAGAATTTCTTCCCCTTTATATAGGCTTAGGGTGGGGTCTTGCAACCCTATCCCAGACTTAATGGCTTCCTCAGTCTCTGGAATTTCCTTCCTGCATTGCCCACACAGGAAAGGATGTTTACTTCCAGCTTCTTTTTTTAAAATATTTTATTTATTCATTTTCAAGCAGAGATATATATAGAGAGAGAAAGAGAGAGACAGAGATTGAGAGAGAGAACCAGGGCCACCACCTTGTGGTTCTGGCTTATGTGGGTACTGGGGAATTGAACCTAGGGCCTTAGGCACTGGAGGCAAGTGCCTTAACTGCTGAGCCATCTCTCCAGCCCTTCTTTGAGCTTCTTTTACATCGTACCCCTTGCTGAGAGGCTGCCTTCCTGTAAACATCCTCAGAGACCCACCTAAGAGTTACTAAAAAGGTCAAGTTGACAAGAAAACTTAACCACTACACCCTTAAACTCACAGTGATCCTCCTACTTCTGTCTCCCAAGTGTTAGGATTGAAAGTGTATACCACCACTCCCCAGCCTGTCCTGTTTTTTTATATCTTGTATTGGTTTGATCTTTCCTTAAAATGCCCAGTGCCATCTTTTGCAATGTGAATGTTTATTCTGGTTTTTTTTGTTTGTTTTTGGTTTTACAGTTAACAGTTAAGAGACCCTGGACTATGGGTATGTTTGAACAGTATTGGGGATGTTTTTCTTTTAATGGGGACTTTTATAGTTGGACTGAATGCATTGCATTTTACATCATGGATGCTTATCAGTTAATTGGGGACAGGGGTGGAATGTGGTGGTTTGAATTAGGTGTCCCCCATAAACTCATATGTTTTGAATGCTTGGTTCTCAGCTGATGGCAATTTGGGAACTAGAACCTCATTGGGGGAGAGGTATGTGGTTAGGTGTGGGCTTATGGATGTTATGGCCACTCATCCTTGCCAGTATTTGGCATATTCTCCTGCTGCTGTTGTCCACCTGATGTTGTCCAGGAGGTGATGCCCAGCTTCTGCTCATGCCTTCTCTTCCCTGCCATCATGCAGCTTCTCCTCGAGTCTGTCAGCCAAAACAAACCCTTTCCTTCTCAAGCGGCTTTTGGTCAGGTGCTTCATGCCAGCATCAAGAAGGTGACTGCAGCAGCAGACTTTTAATTGTGTGATATTTCTCTTGTAATGGAGCCTTCTGCCCTGACCCAGGTCCTGGCCATCCTGATGGATGTCTTCACAGATGTGGAGATCTTCTGTGACATTCTAGAGGCAGCCAACAAGCGTGGGGTATTCGTCTGTGTGCTCCTGGACCAGGGAGGTGTGAAGCTCTTCCAGGAGATGTGTGACAAAGTCCAGATCTCTGACATTCACCTCAAGGTAGGGAAATGATGAAAGACCCAAGGGTATTATGTATTAGTCAGGATCCAGTAGGTTATGTCACGTTAACAAATGTCCCCACCTCAATAGTTCAGTACAATGAAGGCTTAGTTCTTTCTCAGCTCCATGTAGGTGAGACAACCCTTTTCCATTAGTAACCATTAGGAATGAGGGGCTAGAGAATTCTGCAGGATGTTGTTAGGATCTGACCTAGAAGAGATTTCCGTTACTTTTATCTATAATCACTGAGCTCTGATTACATGCATGGGACCAGTGAAATGTCAAGGTTCCATGAATGTCTGATGAGCAGCATCCCTGCCTCCTACTCCTTTCCTCCTCTTGGCTGAGAAAACCCAGTGTCCCACTGGGCCAGGGAAGCCTGAAGGATCTTTAGGATATAGGTTTAGAACTCCCAGATCCCACCAGGAAGTTGATGTTCTTAAACTTAACCCTCCCCTCTTCCGCTTCCCTGAGAGGAAGAAAAGAAACCTAAATGTTGAAGATTAAGTAGTTACACAAACTAGAGGGCAATTAACTCAAGGTTAATTGCCTTGAATAGGAAGTTCACCCATAACTTTTATACATAGGTTTAGATAAACAGCTGATGGGTGGTCCCTAGGGTTCCTTTAATGACTCCCCTCCAGCTCGGGCAGATTAGGCTCTGAAGAGCCTCCCCCTCCACACTCACTGGGCAGCAGCTGAGTTCAGATCTGCCTCCTGGTACCACAAGCCACAGCATCACCGACCATAGAGTCTGTCTGACATTCCCTAGCAGGAAGCTGTTGAAGCAGGTCAAACAGACCTTGCCTTCATGGCCCACACCTGATAGTCATTTTCTCACCATGGGACAGTGGATGTATCCATCTGCCATCTCACAAAGATGCTAGGAGGAGCATCTGGAGACATTAGGTGTGCCCTTCCCAAAGCCTGCTGGGCAGAAGGATCCTAACAGTATTCCACATCCTTCAGCCTTAAGTCTAAAACAGATGCCCACACATCACCTGCCCTTTCATTTCTTCAGGCTTCCATGGGGTCAAGTTGGGGGCCAGGCAGCAAGTGCTGTTATGGAAGCAAGGTGCAAATAGAGCCAGGACTTGGGTGTGGGTTAACCATTTCATGGGATAATGCAGCACCCATTGAAGCCTTTACAAAGCTACCCCATCTTGCTGCACAGGGCCATCTCTCTGATCAGCTTGGAGTCAAAAACTCATATCACTAAAGACAAAGGTAAGGCTGGGCTTATCCCTAAGTGATGGAGAGCCCTCTTATGATCCATGGAGACCTAGACTAGGGACTCCTTGGGAATGAAGTACTTGTCTACTTTTTTGTTTTTCCCATTAGTAGCTAATGTCAGGACAATGAAGAAAACTTCAAAAACTCAGCCAATAAAAAGCGTTAATGACCAGGTGTGGTGTCACATGTCTTTAATCCCAGCCTGAGACTACATAGTGAATTCCAGGTCAGCCAGGGCTAGAATGAGACCCTACCTTGAAAAACAAAAAAATTATATTTAAAAATATTTATGACCTATAATTCCATGAAGCAGAGGCAAAACCTTGGTGAATGTCCTTCCAAATGTCCCATATAAATTGTCTTAGTGTATTGGGACTACTATAACAGACTACCATAGAATGGGTAGCTTATTAATAATAGAAATTTATTTCTCAGAGGTCTGGAGACTTGGAAATCTGGGATGAAGGCGTCTGCAGGTCCAGTGTTCGATGAGGTTCCACTGCTTTGTTTGTAAATGGTCACTCACTGTGCCCTCCTGGGGCAGAACTCTCTGGGGTCTGTTACACGGGCCACTAATCTGTATAAAGTCTCCAGACCCTACTGAACTAATTACTTCTAAAGGCCCAACCTCCTAATATCATCACTCTGGGGATTGGGTTTATACGTAGGGTTGGGGATATATTCAGCCTACAACTCAAATGTTTATCTGTAAACACTTGATTAGAAAGTGATTCCTTGATTTTATTTTCAACAGAACATTTCCATCCGGAGTGTGGAAGGAGAGGTGTACTGTGCCAAATCAGGCAGGAAATTTGCCGGCCAGATCCAGGAGAAGTTTCTCATCTCAGACTGGAGGTTTGTCTTGTCTGGATCATACAGGTGAGTCCTGGGTTCAGCTCCTGCCAAAACTCCATGGAAACCAAGGGCTGAGTGAAGTACCACCCAGCCCCCAGCTTCTCACTCACCTCCAGCAACTTCTAGGGTGCCTACGCTCTGTCCAGGGCTGTAGCTCATCACATCGATTGGGACCAGAGACATGAAATCTGGGCTCTTCCTCAGGGGACATCAGGTTGAACAGCCTATTCCAGTACCTCAGTTTCCTCTATTGCAGCAGGACATAAATTCCTTTTTCCTTTCTCAGATCTCCTAAGAATGACTATAAACTGATGTCTCTGTTTTGCTATGTGTGTGCATACTCTGTTTCATTTTTTAAATTTTTAGTTATTTATGAGAGCGAGTGAGAGAGCGAGCATGTGTGGGTGCACCAGAGCATCTTGCTGCTGCAAAGGCGCTTCAGATGCATGTGTGTCTTTGTATATCCAGCTTTACATGGGTACTGGGGAATCGAACCTGAGCCACTAGGCTTTGCAAGCAAGTGCCTTTACCCACAGAGCCATCTCCCCAGCCCACTTTTAAATGTTTATCATTTTATTTTTTACATGTGCATGTGTGGCATACATGCGTGTGTATGCATGCTTATATGTGTGTGAGTGCACGTGTGTGGAGGCAAGGGCGGTGTGGAGTGTCTTCCTCGGTTTCTCTTCACCTCGTTTCTTGAGACAACATCTTTCTCTGAACCCCAAGATCATTGATTCTGTTAGAACAGCTAGTCAGCAAAGCCCAAGGAGACTCAAAACTCACCTCCTGCCTCTGCTTCATCAGTGCTGGGATAATAGACACATGCTGCCACACTTGACTTAAAAAAATATTTATTTATTATTTATTTGTTTATTTGCAAGGAGAGAAAGAAGGAAAGAGAGAGAATGGGCACGCCAGGGTCTCTAGTCACTGCAAACGATCCCCAGATGTATGCCACACTTCGTGCATCTGGCTTTACGTGGGGACTGGGGAATTGAATTTGGGTCATTAGTCTTTGCAGGCAAGGGACTTAACCACTGAGCAATCTCTCCAGCCTTACACCTGACTTTTACGTGGGTTCCTGGGATCTGAACTCAGGTCCTCATGCTTGCATGGCAAACACTTTACCCATTGAACCGTCTCTCCAGCCCAACTTTCTTTATCACCTTATTACAAGAAATTTAACACAATTTATTAATTCACACCAGACAATTTCCCTATTTAAATGTGCAGTTCACTTAGCATATTTACAGTGTTGCTTAACCTTCATGATAGTCAATTTCATTGCTTTTTTAAAATATCTTTATTATGAATAAGTATATACATTGTATGAGCAAATCTTGTGAAGGTGTCCCTGTTTCCCTCTCTCTGTCCCCTACCCACTGGGTACTTCATCGGTGTGCACACTGGATCTGTCCATAGGATAGGGGGTATGAACTGTACCAGAGGTAGCCAGGTTTTCTTTCTCTTTTTTTTTCTTCCCCCTTCGTATATTGTTGCTGAGAGGGGAAATGACTCTGGATATTCTCCCCACCATGGCTCTTACAATCTTTCTGCCCCCTCTTCCGCTCAGTTCCCTGGGTCATGGTGGGTGAGTTTTGAGTCAGCTTTGTTGTTGAGATCTCAAGATGATAGTCAATTTGAAACCATTGTTATCATAAGAAACCTCACAGCTATTGCCAGTCACTCCCCTTTCTCCCCTCAGCACAATTACTGACTGGTTCACTAGGTAACCACAAATCTACTTTGTCGCACTAGGTTTGTCTATTCTGGGCATTTATATGAATAGAACCACATACACGACCTTCTGCACCGGTTTCTTTCACTTAGCGTGATGTTTCCAGTGTGGTTGTGTGACACACATCACGCTCAGCGGTGGGTGAATAGTTGCACTGTTTCCACTCTTGAGCCTTTGTGACTGACACTGTAAAATCACTCCAGAACTTTTTGTGTAGATGTGTCTATTTCATTCCCTTGAGTATATGCATAGTGGTAGACTGGGTGGCTGTAGTAATCTGTTTCTCTATTTGATGAATAGATGGAATCTTATTTCAAACTGCTTACACCATTCTTGTTCTTACCAGCAATGTCTGGAGGCTTCAGTTTCTCTGATCCTAGGCAGCACCTGTTATTGGCTGGCCCTTATGTTCTAACGGTTGGGGGACATTTGCATTTCTCTGAGGGCTGAGGATGCTGAGGTTTACTGCTTGTTGGCCTTTTGTATATCTCTTTGGAAAAATGCCTACTCAATTCCATTTGTTGATAAACTCATCAAGACTCCTACATCAAATGTCTGACTATCTGCTTACTCCAGCCATACTGCAATAGATACAGCCCGGTGGAGACAGCAGTAAAATCTCTAGCCAGGAAAGATGGCTCAGTAAGGCACTTGCTTGCAAACTTGATGGCCCAGGTTCCAATCCCCGGTACCCACGTAAAGCCAGAGCATAAAGTGGTGCATGCATCCAGAGTTTGTTTGCAGCGGCAAGAGGCCCTGGCCCCTCCTTCCCACACACACTTTCTCTCCCTGCTTATAAATAATAATAAATAAATTTTTAAAAAATCTCTAGCCAAGGATCAATGAGCATAAAGGAACAAAGAAAACAGTGGGTAAGGATAGGAAGGGAAGGGCTCTTTCTTTAGCTTATTAATAATGCCTTTTAGCTTAAATCCTACTTTTGTGGTATTAATATCCCACCTCCAATTTTCTGTTGGTTCACATTTGTACAGTGTCTCAGTCCATTTGAGCAGTTATCACAAATACCGTAAGCTTATAACTAGAAACGTTTATATCTCACAGTTCTGAGGCTGGAAAGTCCAGTGTCAAAGATGAGAGTCAACTTGGTACCTGGCAGGGTCCACTTCCTATTTCACAGACCAGTGTCTTTTCAGTGTTTAAACAGTGGCAGCCTGTGTTCACCCCTCTGTGGCAAAAGAGGTCAGGGAGTTCTCTGCAGCTGCTTTTATAAGGGCACTTTCTATTGGTTACTTTCACAGTGACGGAATAGCTGACAGGAGCAGCCGGAGGGAGGAAGGATTCGTCTTGGTTCACAGTTAAGTGCGAGCAGTCCATCATGGCAGGGCGGACAGGCAGCTGGGGCTCTGCCCATGGCACTGGCTTGGTACAGCAGGAAAGTGAGAGCTTGGGCTTGAAGCCTAGCCCAGCTAGAGCTATCAGTGCCTGTCCCTCACCTCAGCAACCCACTCCTCCAGCTAGGCTCCACCTGCTAAAGATTCCACAAGCTTCCAAAACTGTGCCATCATTTGGGGACCAAGTGAGACAATGAGGGACACTTCAGACTCAAATATAAACAGGTAGTAATCTCATTAATGTAGACTTCATCCTAATGACCTGATCGCCTCCCAGAGGCCTCACCTCCAATAGCATCTCATTGGGAATTAAGGTTTTTAGCACATGATTTGGGGGGGAGACATAAACACTTGAGTCATACATAGCACACAACATATTCTTTTAAAAATATTTTTATTTATTTATTTGCATGCAGAGAGAGACAGAGAGAAGAGAGAATGGGCATGCCAGGTCCTCTACCCACTGCAAACAAACTCCAGATGCATGCACCACTTTGTGCATCTGGCTTTATGTGGACACTGGGGAATCGAACTCAGGATGTTAGGTTTTACAGGCAAGTGCCTTGACCCCTGAGCCATCTCTCCAGCCCCACAACATATTCTTTTTCCCAAATACTTTATATTAGTCATATAATAGGTGACATTTATGGTTAGTATTTTTATTTAAAACAATGTTTTTGAGCTTCATATGTCCTATAGCATGCATCATCAGTATTGCGTTCGTTCTTTTTCCGGCTAAACCACACTCTACTACTACTTATGGATATACCATAATTGGTCCAACCATTTATCCATTCCTAGGCATCTTGGTGATTTCCACTTTTTAGCAATTGTAAGGACTGGAAGGAAGCTCTACTCTCAGGCACATTCTCTTCTGGAATTGGGGCTTTTCCTTGGTAGAGAGAAAGGAGGAGATTGAGCCAATGGCTGGAAGAACTGAGAGCTACCAGAACTGAGAAAGAAATCAGAGTGTGAGTTCTATCCCTTCAGTGGCCCCTAAACCTGATCCACTTTGAAAGGGTCTGAATTTCAACAGAGCAAAGTTATAATGTGTTTAAAAAAAAGTTTTTTTTCTTTCCCCAAAGCTCTTGTTTCTAAGTCCCTGCCTGGTCGTTAATGACTGAGCCACTTCTTTGAGACCATTTCATACCTTCCAGAACCCACCAGCTGTGTTCCACATACCCATAGCGTGAGTCACAGCAACCTTGAAGAAAATAGATCTTGAAGAATTCAATTTCCCCCAGGAGATTCCATGAGGAGGGAGGGAGGGAAAGAGGGAGGCTGAGACAGAGAGGAGAGAGAGATGAGAGAGAGAGAGGGGAGAGAGAGAGAGAGAGAGAGAGAGAGAGAGAGAGAGAGAGAGAGAGAGAGAGAACAGGCTATAGCTCTGACACTAGATGAGGAGGAACTCGTCCCCCAGAGGTTAAAACTTTCCAGGAAGCTAACTTGGCATAGGCCTGGTTTTCATTTCTCCTATGAAACTGAAGCAGGGCTACAGGAGAGGACGGGCACACGCATGCAAACTTTTCTCTCCTAGTTCTGACCAGCACAGTAAATGGATTCACTTCCCTTCATCACTTCTTATCTGCTGGTTTACTGCTGACATGTCCACAAGCTCCCAGCCTCAGATTCTTCTCTGCTAACAGTTTTTGGCAAGCCACTCAGAAGCATGAATTCCTGCCTATCCAGCCCAATGGCTGGAACCGAGAGCCTAGAAATTCTGTCTCTTTCCAGTGCCTATATATCATATATCGTATATATCATATATCTCATCAATCAAGGTAAAGGGAACAAAGATTTGGGTTTGTGACTTACTCCTCATTTGAAGAGAACTCTAGTTTTGTGGTTTGGAAAGTCCCTCTCACTGTCTGGATCTGTTCTCTTTTGATTCCTGCATTGAGAGAGCCCAGGTACTTTTGGAATTCCTGTCACTTGGGGTAGCATTGTGGAATAAAGATTCCATGTCTGGGGCTTCATAACCGTTTGGCTCTGCATGGATCCATCGTTTATTTTAGAATAGAGATTCCACATCTGGGGTTTTGAGGTCACATGAGAATGAACACGCTGGGTTACGGGCATCCTTGGCATGCTAAGGTAATCCGACTGCTTTTATGTGCCATCTTGTTAGTCTAATACATCTGCGTGATTGACACATGAGGACAAAACATCTGGTGACTAGTGATGGTCCTATTTGCAAATAGAAGTGACAAGTGCTCTCTCTGGCTCCTTGTGGGCAACTCTAGAGAAGTTAGGCAAAATCAAACACCAGGAGTAGTGTGAGGTCTCATGATACCAGCTCATCATCCCACCCTGACCCCATGGCCACCACGGGCTTTCTCGCCCAGGGTAGAAAGATTCTAAAATGTTAAGCCAGATAAAGTCACTTTTAAAAATATTTATTTATTTATGTATTTATTTGATAGAGAGAAAGAGGCAGAGAGAGTGAGTGAGTATGGCCACACCAGGGCCTCCTACCACTCCAGACACATCCACCACTTTGTGCATCTGGCATTACATGGGTCCTGGGGAATTGAAACTGGACAGACAGGCTTTGCAAGCAAGTGCCTTTAACTGCTGAGCCATCTCTCCAGCCCCCTTCCATCTTTAAAAAGGCCTCTTAAAGAGAGTGAAGTCAGGCTGGAGCCTGGAAGTGGGCATTTGGGAAGCCATCCCAGAGCAAAGATGTGCATCAAGATCTCCAAGGCCTCTTGGAATCAAGACAGCACCACGGGAAGACGGGCGAGAGAGCCCAAGACTGAACAAGCAGCCCTGTGGAAGGTGTTCCGCACGGCCAGGGATCAGGGGAGCTCTGATCAAGGCCAGAATGAGTGGCCGTTTGTTAGCCTAGAGCTCTTGTCATGGGATTTATCACTGCTAGCAAATGAAGCAGCAGGCCATCCGACAGTCACATAGCATTGAGAGCTAAGGGGGTGCAGTGGTTTGATCCAGGTGTTCCCCATAAAATTAATGTGTTCCAAACGCCCAATCCTCAGCTGATGGCAGTTTTGGAATTGGAGCCTCACTGAAGGTGTCTTATTGGGGGCAGGCTTATGGGGGTTGTAGCCAGCTTCCCCTCGACAGTTTGCAGTGTTTGGCTCATTCTCTTGCATGTGCTGCAGCTGTTGACAACGGGGTTCTGGTGGACTCGCCCTGCCCTCACTCCATCTACTGTCACTCAAAGAGTGCTTGCTTGGAGATGGACTTGAGTCCTCTGTCCACCCTCTGCTCATGCTGTCATTTCCCTGCCATCATAGAGCTTCCCCTTGAGTCTGTAAGCCAAAATAAACCCATTCCCCCCATCAACTGCCTTTGGCCAGGTTCTTGGTTGCAGCAACTAGAAGGCTGACTACAACAGAGGGCTTTCTTTCCTAGAGGGAAGAGCAAGGTCTTCTGGGGCTGCGGCAGATGCTGCAGGACAGGACCAGCCTGGAGCTGCAGGGCAGCCCTGGGAGCTGGCTTGTCCAGGATTAGTTGGGGCTGCAAGTCTGATGAGGGGGTATGCAAGCAGGTCACATGGGATTCTGGGTCAGGTTGTTTTTGTAGTGGGTGGTGGTGCTGGGGTTTGAACCTAGGGTGTTGCATGCAGGTCAGGTGCTTTACCACTGAGCTATAATCCCAGCTCTGTTTTTGCCTTTTATTTTGAGACTAAGTTGTTCAGGCCGACCTTGAACTCACTCTGTAGGCTAGGCTGGCCTTGGACTGTGTGGATCTTGCCTGCCTCAGTCTTTCTAGGATCTGGGAGTATAGGCCAGCACAACCAGGAGCAGATCCAGGTAAGATTTTAACTCACATTTTAAAATGTGGAAAAAGTCTTTTGTTGTTTTCTGCCTGTAGCTGTTAACTGAAAACGTCCGCTCCATCCTCAGACCCTTCTAATTAAATTTAGGATAGCTCAGATGTTTCCTTCTTATCACTTTTTATATCTTTTCAAACAGCACAAAAATTAAAAACACACTGACAATACCAAATGTTGCATTTACAGGATCTTTAATTATGCATTGTTGATTGGATTGCAAACTGAGAGAATGAAAGTGCTCAGGATTTTAGCTTGAAGGCAAATATTCACCATTTAAAACCCAGCAATTTTTAAGTGGAGAGATGGCTCAGTGGGTAGACTGCTTACTATGCAAGCATGAGGGCCTGAGTTCAAATCCCCCGCGCCCAGGTCAAATGTCCAGTGTGTGCACCTGCAATGCCAGTTCTCAGGAGGTGGAGACAGTTAGCATCCTTGGGGCCTGCTGGTCAAATAGACGACTTCTTAGTTCAGTGACAGACCCTGCCTCAAAGAATAGGGTAGAGTGTGATTGAAGACGACCCCAACATCAGCCTGTGGCTTCCACGTGCACACATGTACCCAGGTGCAGGTCGTGCTCAAGGCTAGCTTTGACGTCAAGTAGTGCTGATGACATTATTGAAGATAAACATTAAATAGCTAAGGGAATCGAATAGGCCGCGAACAGAACTGCAGAGAGAACGGGTCACCAGCCAAAGACTACGAACCAGTGAATGCTACGTCTTAGGGGCCCAACCACAAACTGCAGGGCTTCCCCTGGGCTTGGTGATCAAAGTGTAAGAGCTAAAGTATGTGATATTCAGGGAGCGTGGAGGCTCATGGGAAATGGAGGACAGACATGAAAGCAGCCTATGAAGTTGCCAGGGCGTCTTTGGACTTGTTTGGTTGAACAAGGTACACACCTACGTGGCCTCATCTTGCCTGAGTCCAAACAAAGCAGGGTGATTGGTTTCTCAGTCTAGCCAAGTCTGCTCACCTCTTTCCCTGCCCTGGCTGGCCCCAGCTCAGCCTCCGTGGCTCATCTTTCCAGGCTGTGGGCCCTCCTGGGTGGGAGGAGAGGTTTAGACAAAGCCTCCTAGTTGTTCCCAGGATTACCCTGACCTGTGTGGGCACGCCCTGCTTCACAGAGCAGGGAACCCCACCCCAGGGCGGGGGCTGCACCAGGTGGCAAGACCTGGCAGGTGGGGAAGAAGAGGGGCTAGAAGCTGAGGAGTTTGTCCTTGGAGGTCACTTCCTGCTCAACCCTGGCACTGGCCTCCTTCCCAATGGCTCCCCACCTGAGGAATCTAGCCTGATCTCTTGGCAGAGTGCCTATGCTCTCACTGGCTTTTGAGGAAAATGAGAGGAAGTTTTTCATTAAAGGTACAAAAGAATTCAATGAAACAATGGAATTAAACACAAATGCCATTTTGTGTTTATTTAAAACCTCTCCGGGCTGCGGATGTGACTTAAAACTGTAGCATGTACGAAGGCCTGAGTTTCTCCCCAGTTCCACATAAACCAGGCATGCTGTCATGAGTCTGTGATGCCAGCACTAGGCCAATGAAGCAAGTTCAAGGACATCCTCAGTTACCAGGGGCTCGGGCCACCCTGGGCCCCAGCAGACGCTGTCTCACAATAAATAAAATAAAGATAAAACCAGTATACGGAGGGAGGGCCAAGGCCTGTGGAGGGTGCTCTCCCGAGGGTGTTTGGCTCATTGTCTTGCATGTACTGCAGCTCTTGACAACGGGGTTCTGGTAGACTCGCCCGGCCCTCACTCCATCTACTGTCACTCAAAGAGTGTGCACTTGGAGATGGACTTGAGTTCTCATTCATGAGAGAGAGAGAGGGAGGGAGGGCACACCAGGGCCTCCAGCCACTGCACACAAACTCCAGATGCATGCGCCACTTAGTGCATCTGGCTTAGCATGGGTACTGGGAAATCGAACCTCGGTAGTCAGGCTTTACAGGCAAGTGCCTTAATCATGGATCCAGCTCTATGTATTAATTTTTCTAGGTCTTGCTGTGTAGCCCTGGCTGGTCTGGAATCCGTAGCAATCCTCCTGCCTCAGCCTCCTGAATGTGCCTGGCTGGAAGGGCACTTTAGATTTCTCTGACACAGTAGCATCTACCTCATACAGCTGTCTTCAGGTAGAGCACTAAGTGGTGGCAGGAGGCAGGTGTCCCAACTCACCAGTGGGACCCAGTAACTTTCTGCCCCTTTGAGAGAGCTTCTAAGAGGCCCAATCTGGGCACCAGGAGGGAGCCTTGAGGTCAGGGGCTCACTTGCTGTCTCAGTGATACACCTGCAAACATGTCCTGGTCCCTGAGCCTCAGGCGAGAGCAGGTGGCATACCAACCAAGTTTAATAGCTAGGCCTTCTGTGATGAAACATGCCAGCCAGCAGGTCACTGGTGGCCCAGGTCCCACACCTTCCCGACTGGCTCTGCCATTCTCTCTGCTCTTCCCCTTCAGCTTCTCCTGGCTCTGCGGACACGTGCATCGGAACATCCTCTCCAAGTTCACGGGCCAGGCGGTGGAGCTGTTTGATGAGGAGTTCCGCCACCTCTACGCCTCTTCCAAGCCCTTGATGGGGCTGAAGTCGCCCAGGCTTGTCGCCCCCCTCCAGCCCAGGAAGGGCCCTGGAGTCCCCAATGGTCACCTCAGTGGCAGCAGCTGTTCAGCCAGTGACCGCACATCCTCCAACCCCTTCAGCAGCCTGTCCACCTGCAGCGACCCCCAGAACCAGAGCGTGTCCACGTCCTCAGGGCCGGGCAGTCCCCTGGCTCCGAACCCACCCGTGCCCTCTAGGCTTCAGCCTTACCACAGCCCCTGGAGGACCCTGTTCGTCCCCAGGCCACTGGAAGGGCCACTGGCTGTGGCTGCAGCCTACAGGCCCACACGGCTGCAGCTCCAGCAGCTTGGCCTGGTGCCCAGGGTGACCCACTTTCGGAGGCCTTTCCTACAGGCCTCACCTCATTTCTGAAGGGAGCCTTCCCATCATGCACTGCACTGCAGGGCTGGGTATTTTTAAATTTTCTGCCTTAAAAACTGTGCCTTTAAAGACCAAAAGCACTGAATCTGATTCCCTTTGGGCTAGATGTATAGGAAGAAACCACAGCCTACCTATGAATGTTCTCAGCCGTCCCTGGGTTCCCCACTCTGGTTTAGCCTATACAGCTCTTTCTAGAAGGTTCCAGGAAGGAAATGAGGCAAGCTCAAGAACAAGATCTGGTAACAAAGCCTGTCTTCCAAAGGTCATTCAGAGCTTCGAAATTAACGTTCCCAAGGTTCCATGATGTAAGATGCAGATGCAGCCCAAGTATTACAAACAGGTAAACTGAGGTGCCAAGATGTACTTAAGGATAGGCACTTCTTTTCCCTGGACCCAGGAATGTTCCCTCCCTAAGGATACAGGAAGGATTCAGGAGAGGCTCTGGGAACACTGGATGTTTCTAATGAGAACCTCCTTCCCATCAGGACCCCCTGGGCCCAGTGGATTAGGGGTGAGGCCCAGTGCCTATCTGTGAGCTGTGTGGGGCAGCAGCTGTGGCAGGCAGGGTGGGACCCTCATTTTAACAGACTCTGGTTCTGCTTAAGAGACGAGCCTGAGTTGGCCTGAAGGTCCCAGGAACCTGTGCTGGCTGCAGGCATAGAGTTGTCAGAATGACCAGCAAAAAGTCCCAGGGCAGCCTGGAGGGTGCAACTGGTTCAGAATAGCCTGTGGCAATGCCCCTGATCCAGGGCAGCCTAGGTGGGGAATGGATCTGGCCCAGGGCAGCCTGGGGGGATGCCCCTGACCTGACCTGGGGGCAGCCTGGCAGGATGAACCTGGCCTGGGACAGCCTGGGAGGGATGCCCCTGACCCAGGGCAGCCTGGGGGGGGGTGCCCTTGACCTGACCTGGGGCAGCCTTGGAGGATGCACCTGGCCTGGGACAGCCTGGGGGAGGAATGCATCTGGACCAGGGCAACCTGGGGAGATGCCCCTGGCCCAGGGCAGCCTGGGGGGTATGCACCTGACTCAGGGCAACCAACTACTTCCAGCTCCAGGGGTCTGGAGGGACCCAACAGAGTGAATGAGTTCTCCCAAGCCAGTCCCAGAGGACTTGACAGTTTCCCATGAAACTGGGATAGCTGGGGGAGGGACAGGACAGTGGAATATGCCTCAAGATGGCCCAGCCAGAAGAAACAGGTGCAGGCCCCACAGCCCCCTGTTGTTTCTATGCTCCTTCCTATTACCCACAACTCACTGCACCCAACACCAACTCCGAAGCCAGGCCTTTGCTGAGGAGGATTGAGGCGGGAGCCCCTCCCAGCCCTTGGTCTTGACCAGGTGTTGGTATCACTCTGCTCATCATTCCTCTGTTCTTATTCGTCCAACAACTCTGGCAAGGGATAGGGGAGCCCCAGCTTATGTTTCTTTAAAATTTTCCCCTTATTCTCACTTTACTGTTTCACATTTTAGTTTCTTATCATTTAAAAAAAAAAAAAGGACAAAACACCAGTTGGTTGCTGATGGTTTTTCAGCCCCAGCCCTGAGGCTACTCTTATCCTGCTGAAACCCAGATGAAGGTGCAATTACCAGGCCTTGCTGTGTTCTAAATTGGATTTCACAGTGTGCTGAGAAAGATGTGGGTAGAGAAAGCTCCCATACCCAACTCTCCTGTCCTGCGATGCCCATATGGGATCAGGCCTGAGGAAAGGAGACCCAGCCTGCTCCTGACCATGCCCAGTCAGCAGTGTCTCCTTGGTCTCCTGTCACAATCTTTTGCTATCCAAAAATATGCTCTTTTGGACTGGAGAGATTGCTCAGTGGTTAAGGCACTTGCCTGCAAAGCCTAATAACCCAGGTTCGGCTCCCCAGCACCCAAGTAAAACCAGATGCACAAAGTGGCACATGCATCTAGAATTCCTTTGCAATGGCCAGAGCCCTGGTGGTGTGCTCTTTCTCTCTCCCTCTCCCTTCCCCCTCTCTTTCTCTCTCCCCCTCCCTCCCTTGCAAGTAATTTTAACTTTTTATTGACAGCTTCCACAATTATAGATGATAAACCATTATGATTCCCTCCCCACCCTCCCTCAGATCTCCTCCCCCTCTCACTAGTCTCTATTTTGTTTCAGCATCATCATCTTTTTCTCTTATTATGAAGGTCTTGTGTATTATCAGTCATTAGGATTTATGCCAAGGAGTGGTATAGCTGGGTCATATGGTAAATCTATTTTCAGCTGTCTCAGGAACCTCCACTTTGCTTTCCACAATGACTGTACCAGTTTACATTCCCACCAGCAGTGTAGAAGGGTTCCTATTTTTCCATATCCTCACCAGCATTTATTGTCACTTGTTTTCTTGATGGAAACCATTCTGACAGGAGTGAGATGGAATCTCAGAGTAGTTTTAATTTGCATTTCCCTGATGGCAAAATAGGTAGAACATGTTTTTAGATGTTTATAGGCCATCTGTATTTCTTCGTTTGAGAACTATTCAGTTCCATGGCCCCTTTTTTGATTAGGTTCTTTGACTTTAATTGGTTAGTGTTTTGAGTTCTTTCTAAGTCCTGGATATTAACCCTCTGTCAGATGTGTAACTGGCAGATTTTCTCCCATTGGGTAGCTGCCTCTTGCTCTGTTCAGTGTCTTTTTGTTGTACAAAAGCTTTTTAATTTCATGAGGTCTCAATGGTTGATTAGTGGTTTTACTTCCTGAGCAACTGGGGTTATGTTCAGAAAGTCCTTGCCGAGGCCAATACATTGAAGTGTTTCCCCTACTTTTTCCTCTGGCAGTTTCAGAGTTTCAGATCTGATATTAAGGTCTCTGATCCTTTGGACTTGGTTCTTGTGCATGGAGAGAGATAAGGATCAATTTTCATCCTTCTACATATAGATATCCAGTTTTCCCAGCACCATTTGTCAAAAGAGGCTGTCTTTTCTCTAATAAATATTTTTGGCCTTTTTGTCAAAAATCAATGGTTATAACTGGTCTTGGTTTGCATCAGGGACCTCTATTCTGTTCCATTGATTTGTCTGTTTTTGTGCCAGTACCATGCTGTTTTTGTTACTATGGGTCTGTAATATATATCTGCAAATCAAATATGGTGGTACGGCCAGCCTTATTTTTATTGCCTAGAATTATTTTGGCTATTTGTGGTTTTTTTTGTACTTCCAGATGAATTTTAGGATTGATTTTTCTATTTCTGTTTAAAATGCCATTTGACTTTTGATGGGGACTGCATTAAATGTATTGATTGCTTTTGGTAAGATTTACATTTTCATGATATTGATTCTTCCAATCCAGGACTAAATAAAAATTTAAAAATATTTTTAAAACTTATACTGTGCTAAGGGTTAGGCAGATGGCTCAGTGGTTACAGGAGCTTATTCCACAAGCCTGCCAACCAGAGTTCGGATCCCTGCACCCAAGTCAAATAGCCAGACACATAAATGACATACACACATCTGTAATCCCAGTGCACTTAAACCCAATAGGAGATGGGAGTCAGGAGAATCCGGAAGCTCACAGGGCCCCCTAGTCTGGCCTTCCCAATAAGAAAGACCATCTGAAAGTGGAAGGAGAAGACCAGCACCCTGAGGTTGTGTCATGTGCATCCCACTGATGTGAGCGCGTGCACACACACACACACACACACACACACACACACACACACACACACAGGGTGGCTGTTGGGGAGGAGGGCAAGCTCTGCCCTGCCTAATGACATAGGAACACAAGCATTCAGGCTCACCTCCAGGAACCTGAGTGTGGTGTGCCAGCAGGAGGGACCCATCAAGTTGAAGCCCTCCTCCAACTGCCCCACTTCTAAAGTGACCACATCCCCCGCTCCCACCACCCTGCAATGGATCTGCAGTTTAAATGAGAAACAGGTCTTCTTGTTGTTTTGATTTGGTTTTGTTGGCACAAAGTCCAGCTTGGCCACACTGATATACCTTCCAAGACCAACCGACTTGAGGGAGGAATGCCCTCTGGGGATCCTTAGATGGGCTTCCCAAGACCCCATTCCCACCAGAGAACCAAGAGAGGTTTATTACACCTGGAAGTCAGGTGGTAGAAAGTCAGAGCCAGACTTTATCCAAATTTCAAGTCTTGCCAAACCTGGTTTTGTAACTGAAACATAGGAGTTCCTGTTGCCTGTAACAAAAATGTCAGTGAGCAGACACGGGAGTTGAAATTTTAAGTTGTGCTTTATTCATAGAGCTGGCAAACTGGCCAGCAGTATGTTAACACCTAGAGAAAAAAACACCTTGAAGGTCTGGAGAGATTGCTCAGCGGTTAAGGCACTTGCCTCCAGTGCCTAAGGCCCCGGGTTCAATTCCCCAGGACCCACATAAGCCAGACCCACAAGATGGTGGCCCTGGTGCGCTCTCTCTCTCTCTCTCTCTCTCTCTCTCTCTCTTTCTCTTTCTCTCTCTGCTTGAAAATGAATAAATAAAATATTTTTTAAAAATCACCTTGACATCTCATCTTGGGCTGCAGAGATGGCTCAGTGGTTGTTGTTGGAACAAACACAGAAGCAGCTTAGGGGAGGAAAGGCTTATTCCAGGTTTACAGACTCCAGGGGAAGCTTCATCGTGGTGGAGGGAGCTGGCTCACTTCCTCGTGTCTCCACAGGCGAGAGACAACAGGAACAGCCCCCGCTCAAGCTGGCTCTCAACATACCTCTCAGGGCTGGGCTCAAGCTCTGCCTCAGTGACACACCTCTTCCAACAGGGCTCTGCCTGCTGGAGACTTAAGTAAGAAGCTTAGTCTTAAACCAAAATATCTGAGGCATGCTCATGCCTTTAATCCCTGAGGCAGAGGTGGAAGGATCGACATGAGTTTGAAGCCAGCCTGAGACTACAGAGTGAATTCCAGGTCAGCCTGGGCTACAGGGAGACCCTACCTCAAAAAACAAATAAACAAAAAAAAATATCTCTTACCTAGAGCTGGGGAAATGGCTCATCAGTTAAGGCAAATCCTGCTGCAAAGCCTAATGACTGGGGTTTGATTCCCCAGAACCTAGGTAAAGCCAGACACAGTATGGTGCATGCATCTGGAGCTTATTTATAGTGGCTAGAGGCCCTAGTACATCCATTCTCTCTCTCTTTCTCTTTCTCTCTCTCTCTCTCTCTCTCTCTCTCTCTCTCTCTCTTCTCTCTCTCTCTCTCTCTCTCTCTCTCTCCCCTTGCAAATCATATATTTTATAAAATCTCTTCTCCAGCCATCAGGTTTTCTTTTCTTTTGTTTCTTTTGTTTTTGTTTTTGTTTTTGAGGTAGGGTCTAGTGAGACCCAGGCTGACCTGGAATTCAATTTACTATGTAGTCCCAGGCTGGCCTCGAACTCCTGAGTGCTGGGATTAAAGGCGTGCACCAGCACACCCAGCTCTTCAGCATTTTTTCTTTTTCTCCCCTCTCTTCTGCTCTTCCTGCTGTCTTCCTGATGGAACACGTCTCCCCCCGACACACACACGTGCACACGTGCACACATAAACTCTGAACCTGGCAGCTTAGGAGAATCATTTCTGAATCCTCAGGCAAGAACCTGGCTCAGATGTATAGATCACTCTCCCCTGGGCCCCAGGGTCTCTGGGTATAAATATAGCTGCCAGGTCCCACCACTGTGGGTAAAAGGTCCCCAGAAAGGGAGGAAGGTGGTCACTAGCTCAAAAGCTGAGTAGACACCCTGGACTGAGGAGGAAGGAAGGGAACACAAATGTGGGAACGTGGAATTCAAGTCAGCTTTGCTATGCTGGAAACACTAACCGGGGTGTGATTTGACCTGGAGACAGACAGGCAGGGAGAAGGCAGGGGGTGCGCCTCAGCCAGCACACTCGTGTATTTCCAAGTCGGTTTCTTCTTGGCTTGCTTGCCTTCTTTCCATCTCCCAAGGCTCTGGAAAGCAGGATAAGGCTCAACTTCAAAGGCAATAGAAAGCTGCTGTTTCAAAGGTCTTTCTCCCATCCATTGATTAGAGATGTGATCCACGATTTTCCCAAAGTGAAGCTCGTTTTTATGAAATGTCACATTGCACAAACAGCAAGTAGACACCCTTTGGGACTAGAGGCCTGGCTAAGCAGGGACTGGCTGGTGAGTCTCAGGATCTATGCCTCAGGGTTTCTCTGCGAGGGCCTGCGGCTCCAGGGAGGCAACATGGGAAAGTTGTGTCCATCGTGAAGGGCAAACCAGAGGTGGTCCAGGGCTAGTGAACTGGGAATCATTTCATTATGCCCATCCTTGGAAAATAAAGCCCAGAGGACATGACAAATGTAGGGTTCAAGAACCCCTATCTGCTAGTGAACTGAGGGTCTCTCCAGTCTTGTCTTTTTAAAAACTCTTTTTACTTATTTGCAAGCAGAGAGAGAGAAGGAATGGGCATACCAGGGCCTCTAGCCATGGTAACTGAACTCCAGCGGCAGGTACCACCTTGTGCATCTGGCTTCACATGGGTACTGGAGAGTTCAACCCAAGTCCTTGGGCTTTGCAAGCAAGCGCCTTCACTGCTAAGTCATCTCTCCAGCTCCCATTCTTGTCTTCTTTAAAAAAAAGAATCCAATCAAGAAACAGTTTAAGAGCTGGGAAGGCTTAGTGGGTAAGAGCACTTTGCAAGCATGAGGACCTGAGTTCAACCCCAAGACTCACATAAAAATCTTGACATTTGTGGCCACAAATGCCTGTAACCCCAGCACTTAAAGGGGGACCAAAATAGAAGGGTTGCTAGGGCTTACTGGTCATCCGGTCTAATTAAAAACCTGTAGCAAAGGGCTGGAGAGATGGCTCAGCAGTTAAGGCACTTGCCTCCAGTGCCTAAGGCCCTGGGTTCAATTCCCCAGTACCCACACAAGCCAGACACACAAGGTGGTGGCCCTGGTGCACTCTTTCTCTCTCTCTCTCTCTCTCTCTCTCTCTCTCTCTCTCTCTGTATCTCTCTGCTTGAAAAATGAATAAATTAAAAAATTTAAAAACCTGTAGCAGTGAGCTACAGGTTCATTGAGAACTATTTCAAGGAAACAAAGTGAGAGAGCAATAGACATCCTACATCTCCTCTGGACCCCCACAGGCATGCCCCTCTGTACATATATATGTGTGTGTGTGTGTGTGTGTGTGTGTGTGTGTGTGTGTGTGTGTGTGTGTGTGCGCACGCGCGCACACACACACACACACACACACACACACAGAGTTTAAGCAGAAGTTTATTTAGTGGTGTTAAACTAAGCAAAACACTCCAAAGAGCGATCAAAGAGATTAGGATGGGCTGCCCCAAATAGGGAGGGCCCAGTAGGGTCCATGTTGTGGATTTTAAAGAGGATTTATGAATATTGATGAGGTAGTGACAAATTCATAAAGTAACCCCTTTTCCCGCCCAAATCATGGTGGACCAGATCTCCCTTTTAAGATATTTTCCTCGGGCCTATTGTGTAGGCCCCAAATCAAACCTATGTGAAAGTGGCATGATAGACAAGAGACGTATCACCACAGCAAATCAGATAACCCAGGATAGGATAGGTCAATGAGACAGACACCAGTGATACCCAACACAACCCAAAGCAGAAGTCCAGAGACACTTAAGAGCTCAACAGTAAAGCAGACCTAAAACTCACCCACCATGACTCAGGGAACTGAGTGGAAGAGGGGACGGAAAGATTGTAAGAGCCATGGTGGAGGAGAATATCCCGACATTGCCCCCCTCAGCAACAACACACAAAGTGGGGGGGAACCTGGTTACCTCCTGTGCTACTTATAACCCCCTATCCCATGGACTGATCCAGTACACCCAGGAGGAGGGTCCCCAGTGGGTATGGGGACAGGGAGGGCAGTGGGGCTACCATCATAAGATTTGCTCATACAATGTATGTAATTATGGATAATAAAGACAAAAAAGTATTCCCCCCCCTTTGGCTGGAGAGATGGTTCAGTGTGAAGTGTAACTTGCCTGCAAAGCCTAGTTCATGTTAGAACTTGTTTAAAGGCACTTGCATGCAAACCCTGCCAGGTGCACAAAGTAGCACATATGTCAGGAGTTTGTTTGTAATGGCAAGAGGCCCTTTCTCTCAAATAAATAAAATATAAATGTATTAAATAAAATATTAAAATATTTTCAAAGATACTTTTTCTCATGATGCTCTAGAAAAGCCCACAAAAGGGGGGTGTCCAAATCACTCCAGCAAGTGATAGAATGACGGGCAGGGCCCTCTGAGGTTGCAGACCCTTCTTTAGTTAGTGCTCATGTGTTGAAAGTGCCCTGGAGCCTTGGTTCTGATATAGCAGTGTCAAGGACACAACCACAAAGGGTGTTCTAACCCGCAGGAGACAGCTTTCCTTTCTTACCGCACATCTGACTCCCTGGGTGCCTAGCATCAAGATCTGTAGGAAGGGGAAGCAGGCTTAGGTGTGGGCTGCAGGGGAGATTGTCCCCAGCTTGTGTGGAGAAAGCTCGAGGTGCCTAGGAATGGGGCTGGGAGCCTGAGCCAGTGCCTAGGGGAGCAGAGCAAGATGAGGGCCTCAGAGGCCTCTGACCACTTTGAAGTTGACCTTGGCAAGATCCTTTCTCCAGCATGAAGACTTGGAGGTGGACGGATGTAAAAGACTGTCACCAGCTCAAATACCCAGCAGAGTCCCCTTGGGAGAAAGGGCATCTGAGAGAACAAGAGGTCTGTGATGGTAAGTCTTCATTGTCAACTTGGCAGAATTTGGAATCATCTAGAACCCTCTGGACTTGTGTGTGAAGGTTTTTCCAATGAGATGTGACAGGAAGACTCACCCTGAATGTGGTGGGCACTACCCCATGGCCGAGGCCAGCTGAGTGAAAAGGAGAAAATGAACTGAGCAGCAGCATTCATTTCTGTTTCCTGGCTCGGACACATGCCTGGCTTCCATGCCTCACTGTGATCCAGAACAAACCTTCCTTCCTTAAGCTGCTTCTGGTCAGGTATTTGATCACAGAAATGAGAAAAGGAACCCAAGGCCACACCTGCCTGGAGTGAAGTCCCACCTGTGGCCACCAGGTGCTCATAGGCCAGAGGGTGGGGGTGTGAGCAGGCAGGCCTAAAGACCAAGTCACTGCCCAGCTCAGCTTCCCCGGCTGTGCTGGGAATAAGCAGGACTTCTGTGTGAAGCCTGCAATGCCCTACCCTCAGATGCCCTTGCCCACTGTCCATGGCCACGGAGGCTACAAGTGCAGAAGGCCTGGCCCTCTCATTGACACGCCTCCACAGGAAGGTGTGGTTGTGAGTGAGGTGTGGATTGATCCCGTGGAAGCCACTGGGCCATCAGGTAGAGGTAGCAGGTCTGGGAGGGAAGCCAGAGAGCTGACAGTGCCAAGCATTGATGAAGTTGGCAAGGGGCTAGGATGAAGCAAGAGCCAAAGCTAGGGGAGAACAGGGAACATTTCTAGGAAACCTACATGAACAAGGGGAAAAATTCAGCTACTGAAAGCAAAATAGGCAGGTGCTGGGACTGCCTTGGCCTGCACCAGATGTGCAAGTGTTAGTCTTTGGGCAAAGCAGGTGTTGATCAATCATTCAACAGAACTTTTTTGGTGTGTGTTCATATATGTTTATAGGCACACATGTACATGTGGAGCTCAGAGGTCAGTATCTGTGTCCCCCTCAGTCGCCCTCCACCTTATTTTCTGAGACAGGGTCTCTCACTGAACCTGGAGCTCAGCAACTCAGCCAGCCCCAGGGGTCCTCCCATCTCCACTTCTGCACTAAGATCACAAGTATGCACCACCACACCCAGCTTTTATGTAGGTGCTGAGGATTCAAACCCAGGTCTCCATACTTGCATGGCAAGCAGTTTACTGCCTGAGCTATTTTCCTAGCCCCTAATTCAACAGTATTTTAAAGAGTAAATATTTAATGAAATGCCAGGAGGTACAGATGTCCATGATGGTTCCTGACTTTACAAACACCTCTGACCCAGGGCTGGGACCTCTTCCCTCTGCTGAGAACATGGGATGAGGCTTCATTATTAAATCACTCACTTGTAAAGCGATAATTCAAGAATAAGAAAACGGCCTTTGGTGTGTGCTGATGATGCCAGAGACACTGATTGGTGTGGCTATGACTAACAATGATAGAAATGCTCTGCCCGTCTCTTATTTCTGTCTTGTAAGACAGGCTCACAAGGGAGCTAATGTCTCCCTCTGAGCAAGCGTGCTCACTGCTCACCTAAACTCAAGGCCCCTCCTGTAATACAGGCCAGTCCCAACTGTAGTGTGAAGGGAGGCCCGCGTGCCTTCCTGTACCACTTCCTGGGGACCAGCAGGAAAAGCAGCTTATCTGGCCTGCTGGGTCCTGCATAATGAATCCTCTGTCACTGAGCCAGGAGTGTCTTGCCTTCTGCCAGAACCCAAGAACAGGCAGCTGACCTGCTGGCTTCCAAGTAGGGTAAAAATCTCAGACCTCTCGCAGTTCCTGACTCAGTCTTATTAGCTTAATCTCACATTTCAATATTCTTGGTCTTTCCTGGTGAATGTACCTTAAGTAGACTCCTGCACTACTGGCACTGGCACTTGCACCAAGCCTCTTGCTATGCTTTGAAGATGAAATTCCCCCATCGGCTGGCTCACTGTGGAAATCCTGGTCCCCAGCTGGAGGCATGACAGGCAAGTGGTGGAAACGTTGGATGGCAGGGCCTAGCTGGAGAAAGCAGGTCACTGTGGACATGTCCTTGGGGGCTGGCTGTATCTTCTCACAAGCCTCTGTGTCTCTGCTTCCTGACCACCACAAGGTAAGCAATTTTGTTCTGCCATGCCCTCACCATCATGTTACAGTGAAGCCTCTGAAAGCATGGGCCAACAATCAATCCTCCCTTAACGTTGTATCAGGTATTTTTTGTCCCCGCATACAAAAAGCTGTACTTCCTTTAAAAGCTTTCCCAACAAAAATCACCTATATAGGCTGAAGGCCTTTAATACAGTAACAAAGGGGAACAGCAAAAATCTGAAAACACAAAATAACAAAACTGAACTAGGACTAATCCAGGAGAGAAGCCATTTTTATAAAAAATATAAGTAATCATCTTTATTTCTCTGTTGTCTATGCTTATACAGTAGATCTTGTCTGAAGCAAATGAGGACATTCATACAGAGGAAGATGTTTTTGTTTTTAAATGGTCTTCTAAGCCAAGATCTGTATCTCTGTGTGGAACTGATTTTCCAAAGGACAGAAACGGTCTTTGATCTTTCTAAACCACTTGTCTTCAAATTCTTTGGAGGACGCAATCACCAAGGCAGCCAAGGCTGCAGGGCCAACACACTTCACCTCTGAGTGAACTTCGTCTTTTATTTTTTCTGGGATGATATCTTCTCCCATAACCTGCAGCAGGGAAGGAAGGGAGAACTGTCTCAGTTAAAGAGGTGGCAGGCACAGGACGGAAGCCCATTCACCAGCTAGGAAGGATTTCATACAAAATGCTTGAGTAGCCTGGGGATAGAGGGGTTTGCTCAGTTGTCATCCAAGAATCACTGATGTGACTTCCCCTGAGTAAAGTCCCTGCAGCCCTAACACGACAGCTATCCATATCATCAGGCCTCTTGAGAGCACAGAGTCAACCTTTCTACACCAAAGATACAGTGTGCTGAGGGGAGCGCAGCTGAGGTTTCCCTCCTGGTACAAGGCGCAAGGCTGAGGTGGGAGGCACAGAGCCTATCTTCTCAAGTCCCTGAAGGTGAAAGGCAGTAAAGAATTAAGCAGCAAGTTTCTGGGGCCACCCTTCCCCTCAGAAATGCCAAAGCAATCTTGGGACATTAGTACATCCACCCAATGAAAGCACACACTGCTCTCTTCTGGTGAGAACATGCTCTGGTGAACTCAGGGTCCAGTCCCTGATTAAGACATCACAATTAGGTCAGAGGAAGCCTTTACCTACCACACTGGGTACCAGCCCGACCTTTGGGAATGACTGAACTCAAATAAAGTTCTAACACTTTTCATACCATTTGGCATGTCAAGTTACATAGCCATTTAGTAGGATGCTGAGTGGAGATTTGAGTCACATGGATTTGGACCAAGTTTCTGTGGCTCCTGCAAATCTAATATGCTCGTGTAAACCCTAAATAGGGGGCTGGAGAGATGGCTCAGAGGTAAAGGTGCTTGCCTGCAAAGCCTAATGACTGGGGTTTGATTCCCTAGTACCCACGTAAAGTCAGATACACAAAGATGTAAAGCCAGATACAAAGTGGTGCCTATATCTGCAATTCGTTTGTAACAGCTAGGGACTCTGGTATGGCCATTCTCTCTCTCTCTCTCTCTCTCTGTCTCTCTCTCTCTCTCTGCCTTCAAATAAATAAATATATATATTAAAAATAAAAAGAGGAGTGATGGAGGGGAAAAACCCTAGTTAGAAGCAGAATCTAAGAGTGGCTGTTCACGGATTACACATCATTTTCAGGCAGTTGCCAATGAGACACAGAGTATTTATAAAGCATCAGTGTTTCATGAGTTCTAAGAAACTTCTTTATGTATTTCGACATCTTGGGAATCAAGATGTTATCTTATAACCCCTGGTGTGTGATAGTCATATGTAAATGTCATGTGCTTTTTCTTCTACTGGCACATCAATGACATCTTACAACTCATGACTTCTGGGATTCAATGAAAGTCCGTATTTTTTAAAATGGGGTTAAAAAAAAACTACTTGAGAAGCTGAGACAGAAGGATTTCGAGTTTGAGATTGTGGGATTAAGGTTGGAAGTGCTCACATACTGTAGGAGGACAAGTAAGCTGAGCCAGCTCCCTGAATGAAATGTGCTTTAGTCTTTAATGATCATAAATTTGAATTCAATGATTTTATTTCTAGGACTCTGAAAGGTACAGATGTATACATTGACATTTTTGTAAGAATTTATTAAAATAGTGTCATGGTTTGATACAGGTGTCCCCCACAAACAATTGAATGTGTTCTGATAGATCGATCCTCAGCTGATGGCAGTTTGGGTTTTACAACCTCGATGAAGCTGTGTTGTTGGGGGCGGGCTTATGGGGTTATAAGCCAGCTTCCCCTTGCCAGTATTTGGCACACCTTCCTGCCGCTGTTTGCAGTGCGGTGGCAGAGGTGATGTCCAGCCCTCTGCTCATGCCATCGTTTTCCCTGCCTGGATGGAGTCTCCCCTCGAGTTCGTAAGCCAAATAAACCCATTCCTCCACAAGCCGCTTTTGTTTGGGTTCTTTCTGCGCAGCAACTAGAATGATGACCCCAACAGTTTTGGTACCAGGATGTGGGGTCATCTGTTGCTGCTAGAACCCTGATCTTGTGGCTTTGGTCTTCTGGAAGTGATCTACAGGAGGAATGTGGAAGGACTTGAAATCTTGGCCTAAGAGATGCCTCACAGTGTTGCGAGTACAGCTTCATGGATCATTCTGGTCAGAGTTACAAGACCTGAATGTATTGAGAACTATGGACTGTGAGGTTTGGCGTACAAGGGGGAGAAAGAACTTGATCAGGACTGTGCCAGAAGCAGTTTGCGTCGGCTTGCTGCATTCTGCCTGCCTGTGTCCTGGAAATCTGTGCAGGGTTGTTTTACGTAAAGATGGACTGGTGTGAGCAGATGGAGATGGCACAGAAAGAAGATCTTTGGGTCGAAACTGCTGCCCGTTCACCTGCAATTGTTTGAGAGATGAAAGCCATTGAGATTGGGCCAGCTGGTCTGCATTGGAACAACAGGAAG
>PVHP010019250.1:0-20275 GCA_004024765.1 Zapus hudsonius
TTTATTGCTGTGCTCAAAGTTTGGATTAACATTTGACAAGTAAAAATATATGAAAGTTTGAGCTTGGTTAAGACACCCAAGCAGGGAAAATAGTTCATGAAGAGATGACCATGGCTAAATTATATTCCACTATAGGAATGAGAAACAGACAAGAAAAAGAAGGAAAAGAGACAGAGCTAGAGATCATGGAGACAGAAGGAGAACCCAGAAGCATGGATTCTTGGGAAAAAATAGGAATGTTTGTTCAAAGAAGGAGTGTTCAGTGGTCAACTCTGTGAAAATTGCTGGGCAGTGCTGCAGAGATGGCTCCGGGATTAGAAGCACTTCCTATGCAAGCATGAGGGCCTAAGGAGGCCTGAGAGTTCAACCCCAGGACCTAAATAGCTGGCTGTGGCCATGCATAACTGTAACCTCAGAGCAGAGACCTGACAATCTCTGGGCTCCCCACAAAAAAATGGCATGCTCTGAGATCAGTAAGACTTCAGCTCAAGTAAGAATAAACAGAAGAGTAATGGAGGGTGATATCCAACATTCCCCTCTGGCCACTACAGGCAAGTATACCCTGCTGCAGGAAATTGCATAGGGTTCCTTATGGGCTCATACATGTGTATACCCCCCACACATACCACCATATTACATACACAAAACAAAAATACTGCTGTGCAACTGGGTGAAATGATTCATATATTATAAGTTTATTATTGATTAGTAAATGTAAATTAGTAAATTGATTAGTATCATTGAACTTATCATAGATCAATCACTTAATGACCACAGAATATGTCGAGAAGTTGCATAAAATCTGGATGAAGGCATTGTTCTTGGCAAGGGGTCACCATTTTGCACTGAAGAAAGTTAGTAACCAGCTCATTCTTCTGCCCTTTGCTCAGCCCTTGAGGTTCTTTCTGACAAGGAGAGAGGGTCTCTTAGCATTGTAACAGCCCTAGAGAATGAGCCTAACCATTGTCTTCTTGGCCTGTTCTATAGTTTAAAGGCTTCCCAAACTTGTGATAAGATGTCACATTTTCAGGAAGCAGAACAGCTACTTAACTTCTCCATGTTTTATTTCCCTTATCTAAAAAATGGGGATAACAATACTGCTGATCTCATTATTTGTTACAAAATTTATAGGTGCTGGGCATAGTGGTGCATACCTATGATCCCAGCACTTGAGAGGTAACACAAGCAGAAGGAACTTAAGTTTGAGGCCACCTGGGCTAAATGGCTACCCTGTCTCAAAACAAAACAACACAACATAACAACAAATACACATATATCGATATAGATATTTCTTATATAATACAGACACATACATATATATGAATTTAAAGCAGTTTCTAGTACATGGTGGGTGAGAAATAAGCATTAGATATTTACTACAGAATGGCAGTGTCAATGCTCTCTAGGTTTAATGACTTGTAACAACAGAGACAGAGTACAGGCCACTGTGGGGAGTCTTAAGAAGGCATTTGAAAGAACTTGTATAGGACATAGGCTTGTATAGGTGATTTGGGGAGTGTTTAAAATAATCCGGATTAATGCTGTGATGGTTAATATTCATTGTGAACTTCATAGAATCTAGAACCACTTAGGAGACAAAACGCTGGGCATGTCTGTGAGGGAATTTCTAGATTAGGTTAATTGAAGTGGAAAGACCCACCTTAACTGTAGAAGGCACTATGCCATGGGCTGGGATCCTGGACTGAATAAAATCAAGCTGAGCATGAGCTTTCCTCCCTCTGCTTCCTGAATGTGTCCATCATATTGTGACCAGCTGCTTTGTGCTCCTGCTACCATGCCCTCCCTCCCATGGTGGGCTGGACCATCGAACTGTGAGCCAAAATGACTCTTCCTTCTGTAAGCTGCTTTGGTCTGCCATTTTTTCAGAGGAACTAGAAAAGTAACTGATACGGGTGACATTGGGAAAGTGGCAGAAAGAAACCTTGAGATGGATCCAGAAGTTAGAGGGAGAAGGCAGGCAAGTGTGATGGGTAGTAAAGACAAAGAGGTACTCATGCTAACCAGCAGGGCTGCTGGGCCAGTGCTGTGGCTGAGGCAATGCCCATGTTGTATGTTCTAATGTGGTTACAGAATGGTCTTCTTTGGTCGTGAGCCATCAGGGTCACAGGATGACCTTGCCTGGCTGGTAAGCAGTGAAATTGCTTATGTCCCACTGGATGACACCACAGCCTTGCAGATAGCCTCAGGGCAGCTCACCACTAATGGAGATATGTTCATCTTTCTCAGAATGTATAAAATTGCCATGTGCCTTTGGAGAAGTGATTAAAAGGCTTTGGAAGGACTTCCACAGTTTCTCTGGCACCACCCATGTAAAGAGTCATCAGAAAGAACCTGGGGAGGTGGGTAGAGAAGATAAGGTAAGCAGGTCCTGGACATGCCCATTATCTCTGCTCTGCAGGGTGAAGTACTTCCTGGACACTTCCAGAAGGTGTTAGGAAGCTGTGGGTGATCTAAAACAAGTGACCTAGGAAGACAACAGGAAGAGATGGGGATTTGTTTCTGATTCATGAAGGGGAATGATCCTAGCTCACACTCCAGGATAAGATGGGTCTGTCCAGTGAGTGAAGGCCATCAACTACATAGCAGGTTGCACTGACATTCACTGAAGGGCAGTGTGGGAACTCCCAGCCAGAATGTGCATTAGAAAAACTGAACTTCCACAAGAAATACTGAGAAAGAATGAAGGGCATGGGCAACTTTTCCAGGGACCTGAGATGTCAGATACCCAGGAAGGGTGGAACATTACCAGAAACACCCAGAAGTTACCTTTGAATCCAGGAACCCCAGTGAAGGCCTAGGAATCAAGGCAGGTTGTCTAGGTGCCAGCTTCTGCTTCAGGCTGGGGGTGGGAGGTTTGTTTAATATCCCAGAAATTGCTGTTTCTGTGCCTGACTCATTCCTTGTTCGTTTCTATTTCATTTTCATTTCTTCATGTAATGCTGCCATGGTAAGACCTGGACATGCTGACACCATTATGAAGCCAGCCTGACCTATGACCAGTTTCAGAATTTGAAAGGTCACACAAAGGGCCAACGTGGCCTCAGGTAGAAAGAATGGAATAGGCAGGTCAGAGAGCCTGAGGACCATTTTTGTGTGGACTCTATTCCCACTGCATTCAGCGTTCAGGGAGAGAGCAGATATGCCATCCCGCCACCCTCCCTGACACTCTTTATTCTCCTTGATATTCCAGAAATCACCAAATCAAACTTTAACATGGGCCTCTCTGGCTAATAGGAATATTCATCTTTCCTCTAAGATGCAGCTCTTCCAATTGTCAAATGCAGAGCTGTTGTGAGGCTGAAAGGTGACTGTGTGAAAAGGTCAAGTCCAAGTACAGTCAGCAAAGGAGAATGATGTCAGGTGCTGCTTTCCACCTCTCATGTAAGTGAAGGTCCTTGGGGGGAGGAAGGGGAGGGTTTTGTATGTCTTTAAAGTATAAAATAACTGAATTTTTCTTTAAAAGCTCTATTTAGTAGCATAATGATCAACTTGCTAAATTTTTTTTTTACCAGTGAGGACATCAGTTCCTTTGTACTGAAATAACAAAGCCATAGATTTTCTAAGAACGGCAATTAACAAATACATAGCATAACCTAATAGCCAGAAAAAACAAACAACTTTTGCTGAATTGATTCTAGCCACAATTTTTTAAAAAACTTTACTAGAATTACTGTGTATTTGTGTGCACTTAAAGCATTATTAATTCTATCTAAAAATCATTGATTTGAGGGTACTATGAGGTAGTATGTTTTTTTTTATCTTGTGCTAAATCAAAATAAGATTACTTATCTTCAAAGCAATTATAATTTATAGCACTTGGTTTCTCAGAATGGAACCACAGCCAAGAAGTCCAAAACAACACTGCCTGGAGTTACTAGCTAAGATAAGAGAAGGAAGTTATAAAGAATTATTGCAATACTAACTTCACCTATTTATCACACTACTGCTCCTGAAATTATACTTTGGTTTTATATCAGAAGATTCCACAAAATCAGTGTGTCACGTGTCATGAGCTTGGGGACAAAGATGATGTCACTTGACCATTTCTTAGAATCACTGGTCAGAAACAGTAACACACTGATAAGAATAGGACTCTACTGTCTCCAAATCACCCTGCAATCAGGGCCTCAAATGTTGGAGACTGTCCTCTGGAAGGTCAGGCAGGTTTTGTGGCTTTGAAAAGCAAGAGGAAGATTGGCCCTCCATCATGCTGGAAACAAGACACAAAGTATTCAAGAGTTGTCCCGATATGTTCAACTGAATTTCTGCTTTGTCTTGCTCAGCTCTCCTCAGACTGATCGAGAGCCAAGACTTGGTGGAGTTGGCAGCTGATTAGATGCACTGCACTATCTGAGTGAAGTTGCTGTTGGAAAACCTCACAGGTAGTTTGCATGCGCATCCCCTTCCCGCTGCCACTCTGTGGTGGTGCTGGGCAGAGGGGTGTAATCCTCTGTTGGAAAATCCTAGATTCATCTCCTTGACTCTTAGCTCTCATCGCTCTGATTTACCGGCTTCTTGAGGGGAAGCATGTTTGAGAACAATGCTGGGAGCTAGTGTTTAATTAAGCATGTTAAGCATGCATGACAAATCTCTTGGTTTTTCTGTGCCTTTTTAAATTTTAGAAATCATAGTAACAGTTATATCATCTGTCTCATAAGACTACTACAGAAACATGCTCTTAAGATAAATGAAGTGATACAAGTTATAAAAAATGCTCTCAATTAATATGTTGTCATAGTTCTGATAAGTTGCTTAGGGTGAAAATATTTATACATTTAAATTACTAATGACATTGAGTCCCAGAAGGGTATATTTCTTATTTCTATATTTTATCCTAAATCTTATATTAAAACTCCTATGTGCACTTTGTATTCACTGTATCATTACAATACAATAATTGCATAGTATTCATAAACTGAATTGTTTCAGCATAGCTCATAATCTATTAGGTAATGCCTCAGGTTTTTCTGTTTGTTTGCTAGCTTGCTTTTTTGAGGTAGGGTCTTGCTCTAGCCTAGTCTGACATGGAATTCACTACAAAGTCTCAGGGTGGCCTTGAACTCACAGCAATCCTCCTACATCTGCTTCCTGAATGCTAGGATTAAAGACATGTGCCACCATGCCTGACATCAGGGTTTTTATTGAGAACTTTAATCATTCCTATCAGGATATAAGCCCTCCTGAGTGGGGTTGATGATTAATGATCACTATAGGGTCATGAATGCACCAGTTAGTCTCTGTGAGAGGGACAATGCCTCAGAGTACACCTTCCCACCTTGTAGATCTTATATTCTTTCTGCCTCTGGGTGGTTTTTTTGTATGTTTTATGCATAACCATTTGAAGCAGAAACAGGCAAGTCTTTCAATTCTATAGCCAAGAACCTTAGGTTGAGCCTTTTTCCCACTGCTGACTTGCTGTGTGACTCTAGGCTGGGTTATCATCATGAAATAAAATCGTGGAATAAAATATCCAGACTAGTGACTGACATTTAATAAGCACTCAGTACAAATTAGTTCTTTTTTAAAAAAATATTTTATTTATTCATTTTCAAGCAGAGAGAGAGAGAGAGAGAGAGAGAGAGAGAGAGAGAGAGAACCAGGGTCACCACCTTGTGGGTCTGGCTTATGTGGGTACTGGGGAATTGAACCCCGGAACCCGGGGCCTTAGACACTGGAGGCAAGTGCCTTAACGGCTGAGCCATCTCTCCAGCCCAAATTAGTTCTTATATAATTTTTTTTGTATTTTTGAGGCAGGATTTCACTCTAGTCCAGGCTAATAGGAAGCTCACTCTGTAGTTCCAGGCTAGCCTGAACTTACAGTGATCCTCCTACCTCTGCCTCCCAAGTGCTGGGATTAAAGGTGTGCGCCACCAAGCCCAGCAGCTCTTATTAATATTATTAGCATGTCTTTTATTATTAACATACTTTCTGGATTATGTACAACATTATAAGACTTTACCCTACCATTTTCATTTCCTCCCTCAGTAAGTGGACTGGGCTGGACAACATCTTTTTAATTTCTTCTTAACATTTACATAAAAATAAGAAATAGCTAGTAAGAAAAAGGACATTTAGCAGTAATATGAAAAAAATTTAAAATGCTTCTGTGTATATCTTTAAACTCCTTATTGAATTTAATACAGTTGCTACAAAAGACAGAGATTTTTAAAAAATAGCCCTAACAGTTAATTAATGTATCTGTGAAGGTATGCATGCATAATCCTACTTCACTTTCTTATCATACCTTTTAAAGCAGTTTCTTCTATAATTTATTTATAAGCTCTCTCAACATTAACCTGGCTTTTTCCTTTGCTTTCTCAAAGGGTACTATAGAGCTAAATAATTATTAAACAATGTTTTAATTCATGCTTTCCTTTGGAACCAGGTATTCTTTCTGTTACTAGGTTGTAGTTTATGCTCATTAATATGCCTATTATTCTTTTTATTATTAACACATATTAATGAACAGATTATTGGGTTTTATTAAGACAATTTCAGATTTTCACAACATTTTGATCATATCTATTCCTCTGTTATCCTCTCTTCTCAATCCCTTTCATCTCTAATAATTCCCTTTCTATGTCCATAGCCTCTCTTCTCTCTCTCTCTCTCTCTCTCTCTCTCTTTCTCTCTGATTCTACATATGAGATAAAAATACAATACTTGGCTTTCTAAGTCTGTCATATTTCATTTAACATGATGATCTCTAGTTTCATTCATTTTCCATAAATTATATGATTTCATTAGTTATAGCTAAATGAAATGCTATATATGTGCCACATTTTCTTTATCCATTTACTAATGGGTAGCTATGCTGATTCTATAACTTGGCTATTATCAATAGATCCATGATAAGCATGGGTCTGTGGGCATCTCTACTGTATACTGATTTTGATTCCTTTAGGTATGTTATGATTTGAATAGTATATGTCCCCCACAGGCTAGTATGTGTTGAGCTCTTGGCCCCAGCTAGTAGTGCTATTTTTGGAACTACTGGGAACATTAGGAGGTAGAACTCAGCTGGAGGAAGGAGGTCACTGGCAGTGTGCATTTGAAGGTTCTACCTGGTTCTCTGGTCCCTGGCGTCTCTGTTTCTCTCTCTCTCTCTCTCTCTCTCTCTCTCTCTCTCTCTCTCTCTCTCTCTCTCTCTCTCTCTCTCATCTTTGCCACATGCTCCTGCTGCTACGACATTCTATCTTACTACAGGTTTAAAATCAACACAGCCAAGAGTTATGGACTGAAATCATGGTCCAAAATAAATCTTTTTTTGTTCATGTCAATATTCCATCACAGTGAAGGAAAGTCTAACTAACACAGAGCATGCACCGATGTATCTGACAATTTCATATATATGTGTATAAGATTTTGATCATGTCTAGTCACCTGTCGCCCTTCCTGATCCTCTTCCTCTTTTCTAATAACTTTTCCTGGAATCTTATGGAATCTTTCTCTCTCTCTCTCTCTCTTCCTCTCTCTCTCTCTCTCTCTCTCTCCCTCTCTCTCTCTCTCTCTCTCTCTCTCATATGCTCCCTTTCTCTCTCCTCTCCTACATATAAGACAAAGCATAGTAATTGTGTTTTTAGTTTTTGAGGAGCCTCCATTCTGATTTCCATAGTGGCTGAACTAATTAACTGACAATCCTATCAGCAATGTTTATAGTGTTTCTTTCCTGTATCCTCACCAGCATTTGTTTTTGTTTGTGTTCTTGATGATAGCCATTTTGACTGGTATGAGATGGAATGTAAAAACCAATTTGATTTGCTTTACTCTCATGGCTAAAGATGTTGGACATTTGTGCCTCTTTTAAAATCTCTCCAGTTCCTTTGATCATCCACTGATTTGCAAATTTGTTTTAAGTGTTTAACTTTTGAGTTATTTTTTTCTGGATATTAATTCTTTGTCATGTGCATAGTTGACAAAGATTTTCTCTCATTCAGAAAGTTGCCTCTTCACTCTAGTCATGGTATTTCCTTTGCTGTGAATCGCTTTTTAACTTGATGCAATCTCATTTGTCATCTGTCACCACTATTTTCTGTCCTATTCAAGAGGTCATTGCCTATGTCTACACCTTGAAGAGTTTGCTCTCTGTGAGACACTCCCTCAAGTGGGTTCAAGGGTTTACATCTTATATTAAGGTTTTGATCTATTTTGAACTGATTTTTGTACTAGGTAAGAGATTGGGATCCAGTTTCGTTCTTTTACATGTAAATATCCAGTTTTCCAACATCAGGTTTCTATTTTTTTAAACAAGCTGATACTAAGGACCAGTAAACTTAAGGAATCATGCAATTTCCTTCTAATTATATTTAAGCATTTGTATATGTTTATTAGCATATGGAGAATTAGGCTTTGTTATGGTATTTTTCTTTTTATTTGCAAGCAGAGAGGGAGAGAGGAGAGAGTGGGGGATAGAATCCAGGGCCTCTTGATACCACAAACAAACCCCAGATACATGCACCACTTTGTGCATCTGGCTTTATGTGAATACTGGGGAATTGAACCTAGGCTGTTAGGCTTTGCAAGTAAGTGCCTTTAACCACAGAGCCATCTCTCCAGCCCTCATTATGGTATTTTTCAAATAATTTTTGTTTCTGTTTTCCTTCCCTCCCTCTTCACCCCTCCCCTTGTACACCCCTCATCCACCATAGCCTTCTTTCCACATTTCATGCTACATAGTTCCCATGACCCCTTCCCTTTTTCTCATATCCTCTTGTTCCTCTCTAGTGGTATTCTATCTACTTTCAAATCCTATACCTGCTCTCAGATCCCCTTATTTAGATAACTTTTCTATTTTAAGTTAGTATATTATTTTCTGGGTAGTTTCCAAGAAGATTTCATTTTAAAGTTGTCTAAATTCTAAAATTGGTAATAACAAAATGCTAATAATACACAAAAGTGTATATCCTCCACAAACAAGGCTTTCTGTCAAGGTTATCCAACCATCTTGAAAGATTAATTTTTATCTCATATATTATTTAATTAGCAAACTATTATGATAATGAAACATTACACTCGGATCATTATACTTAGATCTTCTTAGCTATGAAAAGGTTTTCCTAAAAGAAAACTTAAAGATTACGTTCAATTAGATATAGTATAAATTTAGTTTGGATTTTTTAAAGTATATTTTATTTGTTCATTTGTAAGAGGAGAGAAGAGATACAGACAGAGAGAATGGGTACACTGGGGCCTCCAGTCACTGCAAACAGATTCCAGATGCACGTGCCACTTTGCGCATCTGGCTTTATGTCGGTGCTGGGGAATTGAACTCTAGTCCTTAGGATCAGTAGACAAGAGCCTTAGCCATTGGGTCATGAGCAGTGGTTCAAGAACTAATTTTAGTTATGGGTAAGTACAAAGTTGTGAACTTTTAGGAAGGTTGGATAAAGTTGCTGACTTACAATATAGAAACATGAAACTGAAAAATGAATTTCTCTGATTGTGACCATTCCTCTGAGGCTAAGATTAGTTTATTTCTAGGATTTGTTAAGACAGCAACCAAATCAATTTTTTAATCCAAAAGTCACTGAAATCCTGGACAATAGTTCTGATAGCCCCTCTTGTAAATAAATTTGCAAAATCATATAGCAAAAGTTCACAAGGAAATACACAGTAATATTAACTAGGAAATAAAATATGGACTCACACTAGATAATCATATCAGATGAAAGAAAACATTAGACTTAACATCTTTAAATATCTTTAAATAAACATCTTCCTTTGTATTATATAATCTCTATTCGTGACCTGACATTGCAATTTTTTTGTGTTCTGATCTGTGTGGCACCACTATAATTTAGAAGCATGTCTAATGGAAAAGGTAAGAAAAGTCAAATAGAATATGATTTTTTAACCCTAATTTACTTAGTTTTCATTTCCCCAAGCCATCTTCAAGTAAACATTGATCAATGTTAATTTTTTTAAAATGTGGTCAGATACTTTTAAAAATGCTTTGGGTCTGGGCTGGGAAGGTGGCTCAACAGTTTAAGGAACTTGCTTGCAAAGCCAGTTAGCACAGATTCAATTCCTCGGTACCCATGTAAAGCCAGATGCACAAAGTGGCATATACATCTGAAGTTAATTTGCATCAGCAAGAGGCCCTGGTATATCCATACTCATATTTTCTCTCTTTCTCTCTAAATAAAAACATATTTTTAAAATGCATTGGGTTTTGTTTTTGTTTTTATTTTTGTTTTTCAAGGTAGAGTCTTGCTCTAGCCCAGCCTGACCTGGAATTCATATGTAGTCTCAGGTTGGCTGTGTGGCCGTGAACTCTGGGTGATCCTCCTACCTCTGCCTCCTGAGTGCTGGGATTAAAGGCATGTGGCACCCTGCCTGGCGCATTTTCTAATATGATATTTTTAATAATCTTTTACAAGTATAAGAAAAGCTATATGAACTCTAAAAATAGCAGAAAAACATTTATGACATTTTAATTAATGAAAGACTATAGTTAACATTGCATTTATGGGTTCCTTATATACAGGGGCACTTAAAATATTAAACAAAGATATTCTTGGGGTTGGAGAGATGGCACAGAGGTTAAGGAACAGCCTAGTGACCTGGAAATGATGGTACCAATCCATGATTTGTTCCTGCAAAGTTATTTTTTTTAAAAAGGAAGAAAAAAATCTATCCTAATAGAATTTCCTTTACTCATAAATGCTCTAAATCTTAAAATATGCAAATATGTTAAAACTAAAAATAGTAATTAAAATATACATTAATGAAAATACTACACATCAGCTTTTCTTGTTGTATAAAATTTTGTTATCTACAGAGAAAACTTAGTAAACGATTAAAATCACAATTGTAAAATCAGGGGAAATAATCACTATTCTTATTTGTTCCTGTCAAAAAGTATGTGAGTGATATACGAACATTTAAGGGTTATCACTTCCAAGTACTCTAAGTCAATGTACCACTAACTACTCTGCAATAGACCTCTCTGTAAAGCTCAGGTTATGGAATTTAACAGAAGCTCACTAAAGACATGTCAAAAATCACAATTTTAGGCAATAAAAAGTTTAAATGTAGGAGGAGATTGGATAAAATTATAGACTATACTTTCTATGAAAGTACATGAACATGTCCACTCCGAAACTGTGTCCGGGATTACTGTCTGCTGCACAATGAAGTCATGGAATAAACCCAATTGTGAGCAAAACCAGTAAGCATTTATGACAACAGAACATGCTATTTGAACAACGGTGCTGAGTTGAGTTCCTCTGTGTGTAGACAAGTCCTAGCTCTGTAACTTCTCCATGGCTCCACACCTATGTCTGGCAGGGGATGTCAGTAGTCCTAATGCAGCTGCTGCTTTGATGTAAATGCCACACAGCATGCTTGAGTTCTAGGTCTTTTCTCTGGTAAGTGTACTCATGTATCATTTCATTTTATCCACTCAACCAAAGAGTGGATTTTGTAAAAGAAATTACCTTAAAGAAATAAATTGTGGTTTCGTTCATAACAAAATCCTATTAGAAATTCTAACCTTTCGTTGTAGAATGTACCTCATGAAGTTTGGGAGCTTCAAGATAAATTTGCAAGTCACCAGAAGCCTATGTATACTTGAATGCACACTCACATTTTTTGTACATTTTAGTGTGCAAGGTGCATATGATCTTTTAGGTAGTTCTTTGTAATGAAAACATGAGGGTACCATTATTTTATTTGAGTGATATCAAAAAGAGGTAGAAAACACACTTCCTCAACAGAATCTGAGAAGAATTTAATGGAATGACTTTAGGCAGAGTTTAAGGTGACCAACACAAGGTAATGAGATGTTCAGGGACTCACAACACCAAGCTACCAACACTCCTAGGCCAGAGATGAAAGGAGAGGAGGGCTAGATATAGAAAGACATGAGGGCAGAAGGGGCCAAGGAACCAAGGCCAGCCAGAGCCACAATCCCCAGTCTCCTGCTGGTGTCTCCCGTTACAGGGCCCAACCAAAAACCAGAAGGGAAGTGAGCCAGAGAAATGCAGGGCTGAGAGTCACACTACAGACAAGGGAAGGGCAACGAATGGTGGGGGAGTGAAGAGAGGTGTCAGACAACCAACAGAGTGGTTTCTCAGCTGATATGAAATGATAATTTATCTACAGAATATTTTCAGAACTCTGATTTGAGTTGCAGCTCAGAATCTTAGAAAGGATACAATGTAGCAGGTAAAACTAGAACTCCAAATTCTTTTTAATTTAGTAAGAAATTATGGTTACATGAAAATCAGAATTAGGTATCAAGTATTAGAGAGATGCCAAATCTCTTGGTAGAAAAAAATGGAGATAGAAAATATCTAAGTGGCACTAAAAAAATAAATAACCTTTGGAAGGATAAACCTAGGAGAAAATATTTTGCCCTTTGAGCAACAGTGCTGAAATAACACACAAGTGATACATTATTGTATTCATATAATTATTCTATGTACAGATAAAAGACAAGTATGGGTATAATAACCTCAGTGATAACAAAAACCGAAATAATTTTTCCCATCAAAATCAAGGATTTTGTGAGGCTGGAGAGATGGCTCAGAGGTTAAAGGAGTATTTATGCAAAGTTATTGAAAAAGAAAATAATATTTAAGTTTTCAAAACTCTATTAAAATTGCCTTGGCCTTTTAGAGTCTTAAATCATAGGGCTGGAGAGATGGCTCAGAGGTTAAGGCACTTGCTTCCAGTGCCTAAGGCCCCGGGTTCAATTCCCCAGGACCCACATACGCCAGACCCACAAGGTGGTGGCCCTGGTGTGCTCTCTCTCTCTCTCTCTCTCTCCTTCTCTCTCTGATTGAAAATGAATAAATAAAATATTTTAAAAAATCATTTACACATCTAAAAAAATTGAGGCAAAGTCTCACTGTAACCCAAGCTGACTCAGAACTCATTCCGTAGCTCAGGCTGGCCTTGAACCCACAGTGATCCTCCTAACTCAACCTCCCAAGCATGTACCACCACATCCAGATTTCATATGTAAATATTTACATACTAAAAAATTAAGAGAATAGTGAATTGAAATATATATATATAAAACAAAATAGATCTTATGTTGGTTTGGCTTTCTATCATAATATAGGCAAGGAATAGTTCACCAAAAATCCGTGGGTTATCAGTGGCTAATATTGAGGCATGAGGTACTGCTTCAACTCTCATTTCGTGCTTTATTTGCATATGTATATTGTAAATATAACATCTGATCATAGAGTTCATCAAGAGCAGAAAGTCACCTAGAACCCCATTGCACTACAGCATTTAAAACTCTGAGGTCTTCATGTTCAAAATATAATTTCAAGCTAATATTTTTATTTGGGGGCACATAATTAGAAATATAAACTGGTATCTGAGCCGTGAACAATTTTAAAATCAAGTGGAGGTGCTTAAATATAGCAAACTTCACATCCAAAATGATATACTCCTATTGCTCTAATAAATAAATCACAAATGCAATGGAGCATGTATTTCTAAATTTCTTCCATAAAATATATTTGTACTGAACCAATATACCTAAAACTAACATCATTAGTTTATAAAATAAATGAAAAAAAAACACAGAGTTTTCACTTACTGAACATGATCCAAATATGTCTCCTCCCAAGAAGAGAATGACAAAGAATAGCTTGAACATGTACATATTATAGAACTTGAACATACAATAGAATATGTACATATCATAAAACTTCTCAACCTTGTCTTCTCATTTTTACAGCCTTTGGGCTTTGTGTATTGTCGTAGCTTAATAAGTGTTGAATAAATTTTAGAATATTACTCTTTGGTTTTTGATCCAATATCAACATTAATAAGAAAATGAAAATCCCAACTACAAACTGAATCTAGGCAGCAGTACTACATAATTCAGACATGCTTTTCTAAGAAACTCTTTAAGTATTGCTTTGTGAATTTTTTAAGGACAAATTTAAAAGAAGTGGCATACGGAGAGACTCAACACACCCTGAAATCAAGTAAAAAAAATAAAAATACAATTGGCTTTAAAATAATATATTTTACTTTAAAATATTTTACTTTTTTAAAATAAGAAAAATTTTAACTGCTGGCCTTAGTTTTGTATTAGATAGGGTTTCAAACTATAGCCCAGGCTGGCCTGAAACTCACTATGTAGCCAAAGCTAGTTTCAAACTCACAACAATCCTCCTACCTCAGGATTGCAATCCTGAGTGTGCGGACTACAAGTGTGAACCACCACACTCAGGGTACCTTTCGTTGTTATGTATTTATTCATTATTATTTTTTGTGACAGAGTAAACATTGGAGGCTATAATTTTCAGGTATAAACATTTAAATTGCATTACCCAATCTGTTTAGTCAACATTGCTACAAGGCATAAAATTAACAGAGGTCATCAAATGTATGTATGTAATAACAAGAGCAATAATTGAACTACAGGAAGGGCTAGAAAAACTGTTTCACTGTGTTTCTCTCTCATAAATATACTAATTTGTTCACATGAAAACTTTGTCTAGACCTACCATCGACTTCAAGACATTGGAAATAAGCCAGGTCACAGTGGAAAACTGAGATGAACCAGCTCTAGAACAATGCTATGGCCTTTGCCCCAGAGAAAGACTTGAAATAGCTCAGCATCTCAAACAAGCTTCAAACATAAGCAAGAAAATTTTGTCTTTTACCCAAGGACCAGCATGCCCTGCTTCTTGAGCAGAATAAATCAGTGTTATTTACTTCAGCTTGATATAATATTAATTGATACCTGACTAGATAAAATGGTATTTGAGAGACAGTATTTACATAGTGTAGCTTAATCTCTAGGCATGTATATAACTTGTAGCTTCACTGTGGCCCCATACACAGATGTGAAAGGGGACATCAATTTTATTAAAGAAGCAAATTTTGTGTAATATGCTTGGGTTTTTGGTCTCTGCTCTGACACTATTTATTTAATTTTATGTCCACACACAATGTGAGAATCAAAATTACTGACTAGTACAGAGACAAATTGGATCTAGAGTAACAGCAAAGTTAATGTGTAATTTTAGCATTTATCTAGCACAGTTGTGTGAATAGCACACTAAATCTACAATTGCTAAAAACCTAATTACAGTTTAATACATATTAACTTTAAATTGTACATTTTTAGTGTCTGTGATAAAAGAAGGTGCCTTTAAATTACCCCATAATGACTCATACAAAAACATGAACATAACCACTATGTTCTTTGAGTGGTATCAACAGGAAATACAGCGTGCACTCTCTAGACATGAAAACAGTTTAAAAATAAATTAGACATTCAGTGTAATAACTGATCAGGGTTTAAGTAACCACAGGGTTGGTGAGACAGGAAATCATTAGCACTTTTAGAGTAGAAGGGAAAAGAAGAGAAAATATTATTAACTGGAGTCCTGTGAGGGATTGATCTGTGGAAGAGACAAGGCCTGAAACCAGCAGCATGTGGCTTTAAAAATTGTGAGAACCTCAACCCAACTTCAAGGTCCTTCTACCCTCCAGTGTATTGCTGGGGCTTCCCCTGAATGAGCCCAACAGGAAGCCTGAGGGCAGGGAGTCAGGGTAATGAAGAGGTGAGGGTCATACCACTTCTTTAGATCTACTACATAGCTAGAATGGAAGGGAGAGAGAGAAAGACTAGGGGAAATCAAAACCTATCTGATACCTATGAGTGCAAAAAGATGCAGCCACCATGGAAAACAACTCTGTCGTTCTCCAGCAAGTCACATTTCAATACATCCCAACAATTTCATTCCTAGCTATGCATCAAATGTCCAAAGACAGACTCATACAAGAATGCCCATAGTAGTACTATTCAAAATAGCAAATGGTAGAATCAACCCAAATAGCCCACCACAGATGCATGGATAAACAAAGTGATGCACCCATACAATGGAATGCTAGACAGCCACAAAAGAATGACTTACGGACACAAACTACATAGATGAACCTTGGGAAGATGTGTGCTAAGTGAATGGAGCGATGCACAAAACATGTGTATTATATGGTTCCTCTCCTGTGAAATTCCTAGAGACAAACCCATAGAGTCATAACACAGGGTAGTGGCTGCCACAGGCGGGGTTTGGGCAGGAGGGATTAAGAGTGACTTCTCAACAAGTATAGGGTTCCCTTTGGGGATGATGCAGATAGCACAGAATTAAGTCATAGTGATACTTGAACAATACTGTGAATGAAGGAAATGTCACTGCACTGTTCACTGTAGAACGGTGAATTATATGGTGTTTGTTTTACCACCACGACAACATAAGCTGCAGAAGAATGACTGGATAAGGGACATGAAAAGACTCCGAGCAGAGGGAACAAGGGACATGGCAGAAAGGAGTCCCAGGAAGGTAAGTTGAAGGCGTTTGGAAATCCAAGCACTATAATTGGGTCATATTCCTTGTTCCTGACAGTCCCTGCTGTCCTCAGCTTGTGTGACCCCTTTCGTTCCAGGCACTTTCTAGGCCTTCCTCCACCTTCTGCCAACCACCTCATCTCTACCTTAAATTCGGCTGCTCCCTTGATTTCACCAGCTACTTGACCTTTGGGGATCCTTATCACTCAGCTTCTCTGTGAGCACAGTGCTGCTTTCCTGCCCTGAGAACGCAGAGCCCTTCCTAACTCAAGCTTCTGGCACAGCTTCCAAGGGAAGAAAAGCAAAGCACAGGGGAGGCGCAAAAACAGGCACTGGGGGTTCTACAGGCTGAAGCAATTTTTTATGTTCCCTCCCACTCATAATAGCTATTTGCTGCTTTAATATTTATGTCCTTAAAAGCACTTATTATATTTTGTGTTACAAAACCCATCAGGCCATGTCGCTCTGCACAAAACCCTTTGAATGGCTTCCCACATCATGCAGAATACATTCCTAAAACTGTCTTGCAGACACAAAGTGGCCATGACATTCATTACTTCACAGTGGCTGACACTACCTAGACAAGACCTGTATAATATGAGAGGAAAAATGAGATGACATCAAGATAGAAGAGACACTAGTTGGAAAGAAGGGATTTGGTGGAGGGAAGATTTAGGAGGGAGGAAAGTGAGGGTGGTGGAAGGGGATCGTGATCATGGTATATCGTCTATATTTGTGGAAGCTGTCAATAAAAAGTTTAAATTAAATAGCTATGGTGGGTACAAAGCTGCACAGACTGTGGCTTCATCTCACTCCAGTCTCCCTCACCCTTCAGAGCTCTGAACACACCAACCTCTCCCTAGCTTGCCACAGGTTCTCTCCTCCGAGTGTCTGCCCTCACTTTCCTTCTCTCTAAAACTCCTTCTCTGACTTTATGTGGCTCACTTGTTCACTCTCCTCAAGGATCTATGAAACTTTCACTATCCATGAATGCAAGACAGCCTCTCCCGCCCACCCACACCCTGCAACTATCCCTACACTGTGCTCATCATCACTTTGTGGCTAATATGTTGCTGTCTGTGCCCTCGCTGAAGTTAAACTCCATGAGGGAGGACTCTGCCAGCTTTGTCCACTATGATATTGCCCCATGTAAATTATCCATAACTATCTGTTGACTGACTGACTGAATAAATGAATGAATGGCTTTGCTAGTCATACGTTTGCTCACATTGGTGAGGCTGATGCTTCATACTAAAGTCCTATATGAACTATATCATGTAATACCCAGAGCAGCCCAACAAAGTAAAATAAAGCTTATTATTAAGCTACATACACAAATGTAGGAAATAAGACAAGACACAAACAGACTAATTTACCTGCCCATGGTAATTTCTACAAGACATGGAAATCAAGTTGAAAGAGCTTCCCTTAGCCCAAGATGAGACAATTTGAACATCAAAAACAATGAATAGTTATAATATACAAAAAATCTCAAATTACCTTTAGAGATTATTTTGGTATCAATTCATTATTGTGAAAGTTGTTTAAAAAGAGAGTTCAGCATTTATTTATTTTTTAAATATTTTATTTATTCATTTTCAAGCAGAGAGAGAAAGAGAGAGACAGAGAGAGAGAGAGAGAGAGAGAGAGAGAGAGAGAGAGAGGGAGAGAGAGAGAGAGGGAGAGAGAACCAGGGCCACCACCTTGTGGGTCTGGCTTATGTGGGTCCTGGGGAATTGAACCCGGGGCCTTAGGCACTAGAGGCAAGTGCCTTAACCGCTGAGCCATCTCTCCAGCCCCAGCATTTACTTTTCTTTCCTGTACAAACTGTATTTCAGGATAACCAAGTACTTTGTGAGAAAAAGTTCTTAATAAATTTCCAGCTAATTAAGGCAAAAAGAAGGAATCTGGTTATTTTAAAAATATTTTTATTTATTTGCAAGAAAGAGAGAGGGGGGAGAAAGAATGAGAACATGGGCATGCCAGGGCTTTTTGCCACTGCAAATGAACTTCAGATGCATGTGCCCAATACTTTGTGCATCTGGCTTTACGTGGGACCTGGGGAATAATCGAACCTGGGCGATTAGATTTTGCAAGGAAGTGCCTTTAACTGCTGAACCATCTCCTCAGCCCATTAAATAGTAATTTGGGAATGCTCACAAGTGAATAAATAGTACAGGGCGTGTGTCTCAGGATGCAATGTACTTAGGAGTCCACAGCATCACCTGTAAGGGAGTCTTGATAGAACTGAACATGAATCTAACTGCAACCACCTAGATGATACCAGTTTATAGACAGAATGACAGACAGAAGGATATACCACCATGAGGAAGCAGTCAGCCAAAGCCATGCTAAAGACACACCACAGAAGCCAGTGACTTGGCCTCCTAAAAAACACAAATGGCATGACAGGTAAAGGGGAGGGGTACTATCCTCATAACCAAGTAAAGGTTAAAACTTTGCTTGAATTTTGATTTTAAACACAATTTTTTTAAAAATGTGAATGTAATCAAGTGCCATATGATGGAATTATTACTAACTTGTCCATATGAAATGCTTACAGATAAACTGAAATTCATCTTCAAATATTCGAGCAAAAGGGGAAACAAAGGCAGATGCAATAGAAGAAACAAGATTGCTAAGAATGCTGGCCTAAAGTTCACCTCTTCCTCTCCTCCACAGGCATACTAGCAAGTTTGGCCTTGCTGGTGGGTCATCATATTTCTTTATTAGTTGACAAGATTATATCTTTAGTTAATTTTTTTCAATAATACCGAGCTTATTTCCTGAATGCCTGCATATTTAGGTTTTTCTTTTTATCAAGTGTATATGTGCAATTTAGCTGAGTAGAAAGTCTGGGGCTCTTTCTCCCAAAACTCTTATAAGTCTTCTAGATACTGACAAGCAGACAAATCTGCCCGATCCTGGTTCACAAAACGCTATATGAGTTCTGAACACAATACTGAAACTGCTGGTTGTCATCTCCACCCTCCTTGAGAGTTCTTTGAAACCAAAGCATCTAGCTCCTAGTTCATCCGGCACTTGATAAGCAATCCACAGATATTCACACGAATGACTAACTGAATGTGCTGAAATAAGGAAACCTTAGCACTTCCTGGTCCTGAGAGAGCAGGCCTGCTCACCAAACATGGTAAAGCTGATAGATTTCACAAGCTCAGGGATCCTCAGCTGTGTCACGAACCACTGTATCTATCTCAGTGTCCAACTAGGCTCCATAGGGCTTGAGTGTACAGAAAACTGATGCCAATGTCCATTTCCAGCACTTGTTCCTTGCTGTGTGGTGAATAATAAGGCTTTCTGTGGTGACAAGCTACCTTGTGAATTTGCAATCGTAGCAAATTTCAAGGTACTTTCCAGGGTTTGAATATTTGAGTGATGAGAATGAAATGATAATACAGATGGCTTTTGGGAAAAGGTAAGATTCCATACCAGGTAAGTTAGAACTCCCTGAAGTTTCTACTGCAAGAGAGAAATAGAGATATAGACCAAGGAAGGGGGGAAGAGAAAGAGCTATCTGGTTGTAGATGCATCACTGGGGTGGAGCTGAGGGTGGGAGGGGAAATAGGGGTTCCTCACTGTCCCATGTGTTAAATGAGTTTACAACAAAGAGTTGAAACAAGCCACCCAAATGGCTCTTTGATTACGGCATGTTCTCTGGAATGAAAGAAGGGAAGGATGTTACTATGACAAGGGGGCATCAAGTATCACAACCCAGCCTAAGGTAGTGCAACGTGCTGAGCCAAGAGGCTCCTAAAGATGAGATAATTGGTGGGTAGTCCTAGAGCATTAGAAATTAACCAGGCAATGGTAATGCATGTCTATAATCTTAGCTACCTGGTAGGCTAGAGCAGAAGGACTGAAAATTCAAGGGTTGCCTTGGCAGCCGGCTAGACTCTGTCTCAAAAT